>JBAIZL010000001.1:278488424-278540924 GCA_036971475.1 Prosapia bicincta | reverse complement strand
CTTGCTGTAGTAAAAATTAAAAGGTATAATTTTGTATTAAAATTAAGTTAATATTTACTAGTTAGTTTTATAGTCAAAATTCATAAAACGAAGATTTTTTAATGGTCATTATAATTGTTTCACCTATCCTAATTTACGTTTGACTCAACTTATAAAAGGATCAACTCATAATATGAGGGGAAACTAGACAACGCTTTTATTAAAATTTTTCAAATGGTTTATAATTCTGTTCAGATATCCCAGGATGCGCCTCTTAACCTGCTGCGCATTATGGGGTTTGCGGGGGTTTTATCTAGGCTTCTGCTTATATGTTTTATTTAACCAAATTTATTCAATATTCAAACTCAAGCACTGGGCGCTTGTAGAATATTTACGGATCACTAAACATTAATAATCTGTAAACCTTTGGATTATGAAATCTTTCAGTATAGTGTAGGTATAAAGACGGATAAAAGAACAGGAAAAAAGGAGAAACAGAAGAACTAGGGATAGAAAGAGTAATAGAGAGGAAGGAGCAGAGAGTCGAGAAACAAAGGGAACAGAGAAAAAAACTTATAAAAGGGAATAAAGGGATAGGGACGAGGAAGGCGTAACAGAAAACAAGGAATAGATATGGGACAGAGAAAAAAGGGGCTGAGAGGGAGTACAGAGAGAGGGAGAGGAACAAGGGATGGATAGAGAGGGATAAAGAGAGCAATAGAGAGAAAGGGGCAGAGAGTCAAGAACTAAAGTGAACAAAGAAAAATACCTCATAATAGGGAATACAGGGATAGGAATAAGGAGGGTGTAACAGAAAACAAGGAATACATATGGGACAGAGGAATAAGGGGCTGAGAGGGAATACAGAGAGAGGAAGAGGAACAAGGAAAGGACAGATAGGGATAAAGAGAAGTATAGGCAGCGTGCTTCTATTAAGAGAGGTTGTCTAAGAGGAATTTTGTTTTCCCAAAAGATAAAAAAATACTATAGTCTTTAAAAAAAGGGTAATAATTACAAAGACGGTAAAAAATTATTTTAATACCCAACTGGATAGAGCGTTATGAGTAAGGAGTAACTTTCTCGCTGCGAAAAAACTATTTAGAAACAACAGAGTGAACGGTAACTTGAAAAGAAGTTTTAAACATAGCGTAAACAAATGTTACGCCGTAAACTTGCGTGAAGGAAGGACTAATACGAAATTAGCCTAACCACCGAAATCCTGGTCTAGCGGCGAGGAAGAGAAAGCGCGCATCCCCTGACACATGGCGAATGAAAGTTATTGGAGTGTGTCTAAAATTGCTGACGACATGTCTGAGATGAGTCGCTTTATCCCGCACGCCGGGGAAACAGAGCGAAGCGAATTGGCCAGAATATGTCCAGTTCGTGGCGAAAGTGAATGTGCGTCGGTTTCTCGACACGTCACGTCAGCGAGAAATCAAGAGTAAATATTGAATGTGGTTTACAGAAATTTGTCTGGTAGAATTGGTGTGTTTAAAGCCATATTTTGATTAACTAGATCATGGACACACCTAATTTTCTAGTTAGTTTGACGCAAATTAATATTTCTTAATAATTAATAAACTCTGTTTTTAGAAAAGTTTTCTAAAGATAAATTCCAAACAAGAAACATTAACAAATACACAAAAACCTCTTAACCACAAACTTTCTTTAATTTACCCTAATGTACATTTCAGTTACAAAGTAACCATCCTCAGAAGGATAACATACAAAGACTGTATGACAAAGATCCGCAGTCTTTGTATGTTATCCCTCTGAGGATGGTTACTTTGTAACTGAAATGTACATTAGGGTAAATTAAAGAAAGTTTGTGGTTAAGAGGTTTTTGTGTATTTATTATTAAATTCAACCAGAGTATATTCCTAATAAATTGTAAGAAACATTAGTTTTAATATCTCTACTATTAATTTAAATAGTAGGTGTTTAACATTAAATAGTTAAACATATACAAACAAAACCTAAAAATTCACAAACACATTCTAAACTGAATAATCTTAGTGTTTTTTTAAAAAAAAGCATTATAAGACACTACTAAATATCTATATAAAATATAGGTATAGAGTATTCCATTAGAATAAACTTGTTTCTAAAAAAAAGAACAAAATATAGTCTAATAACTTGAGATAATCATATACGTTTTAATACATAATATGTAGAACAACATATTATGTTGTTGCAAGTGAGAGACAAATTGTGGTCGCTCGTTCGACTTGGCAATTGAAGAAAAAATCAGGCAACTCACAGGTTACAAGATTTATCAGGATATGAAAAAACCTTTCAAAAATTCATATCGGTAAATTTGAAACCATGTAAACTAAATAGCCTCTCCCTCATTGGTAATAATATAATAATGTATTTTTAATATTAGTTTTCTTTTTACTGTTATTAAATAGTAAATAATGTAGATGTCTTGTTTTTTTCAACAAACGTGGTGTTTAATTAGACTAGGTAATAAGGCAATTATTAAGATCAGCGACTACCGCTCCGGTCGGCGAAATTTTTTTCCCATCAATTTGAACTTGCTGAATACGAATCTAAAGTTTTTTTTTACTGCAAACACATTAGAAAAAATAACCTAACATAACCAGACTTGACCTGGTTTTCTTAGGTTAATATGTGTTTGCCGTTAAAAATAACTTCAGATCGTGTTCACCAAGGTCAAATCTATCAGGGAAAAAATTTCTCCGATCGGAGTATTAATAAGTGCCGAAGTCAGATCAGGTCAGGCCAGGTTAGGTAATGCTTTTTTTAATGTAAATATGTGTTTGCAGTAAAAAAAACTTTTCATTCGTGTTCAGCGAGGTGATATTGACCAGGAAAAAAAGCTTTAGTCGCTGATCTTAATAATTACCGGTAATAAGATATAGAGAATCCGATAAAAACAGTACTCGTATTTATTAATATACAAGTATTATTTCTAAGCGTTTAAAAAAAGTTAAATTATTAGCAAAAAGTTAAATACATATCAAGGGGTCTGAAACGCATAAAACGTAATGTCAAATGTTTCTTCATCACTTGGGTCGCCTTCCTGTGTAGACTGCACTACTTTAGCTTTACCACTAAACAAAACACGTAACAAAAAGTCATACACATAACCTAAAACCACACAATATTTTATAAACAAAACACCACCTGACTCATTGTTGCTAAGCAGACAGCGCTAGAGCGGCAAAAACGTAAGCTAAAGCAAGACAATTTCTGGAGCCGTTTAAGTTTTGCTCCAAATACAACAACAAAGCAGCCCCTTTACCCGTATATCTCTGAGAAACGTTATTGCAAGATAGATACGAACTGTAGTCCCCGTATATCTCTGAGAAACGTTATTGCAAGATAGATACGAACTGTAGTCACTAGTTCAAGTCGGCAATTGTTTAGTTTCCGTACGAAACAGTTTTTTTTTATAATTAAACCCATTCTGGCCGTCTATTTGCATAGTTGTGTACTAATGTAGTATAAAAATTTGATAAATCCTAACGGTGTGAAAAATTGCTTGATAATGGAGTGTTTCTTAAGTGAGGTTATGTTTGTATTACGATCACTAATTCAGGGTTTAGGGGTTTATACACTATTTATGGTTTGTTATTAGACTTTTACTACAAAAACCGAAAGTAAAACATTACTCAATAATATAAATTCACTCACAACCTTGCGAAATGTGTTTTGAATTAATAATGAACCGTATAAAAAATAGAATTATTGAAGGCCGTGTAATCTTACTACTTTTCTAATGTAGTCTGCTAGACACGTGAAGGATGCTAATGATGGAGGAATAATCGGGTGTTAGTGGAAAACAATTGTTTGGATTAGATAAGAGGCCAGCTTTTTTTACTTTATAGGGTCAAAATATATAGGTCTCTTTCCCTCCCTCTCTCTCTCTCTCTCTCCCTCTCTCCTCTCTCTCTCTCTCACTCTCTCTCTACATTATAGGGTCAAAATATATATAGGTCTCTCTCTCTCTCTCTCTTTTTACTTTATAGGGTCAAAATATATAGAGGTCTCTCTGCCTCTCTCTCTCTCTCTCTCTCTCTCACTCTCTATCTCTACTTTATAGAGACAAAATATATAGAGGTCTCTCTCCCTCTCTCTTTTTACTTTATAAGGTCAAATTATATAGGTCTCTCCCTCTCTCTCTCTCTCTCTCTCTCTCTCTCTGTCTCTCTCTCACTCTTCATCTCTACTTTATAGAGTCAAAATATATAGAGGTCTCTCTCCCTCTCTCTTTTTACTTTATAGGGTCAAAATATATAGGTCTCTCCCTCCCCCCCTCTCTCTCTCTATCTCTACTTTATAGAGTCAAAATATATAGAGGTCTCTCTCCCTCTCTCTTTTTACTTTATAGGGTCAAAATATATAGGTCTCTCTCCCTCTCTCTCCCTTTCTCTCTCTCTGTCTCTCTCACTCTCTATCTCTACTTTATAAAGTCAAAATATATAGAGGTCTCTCTCCCTCTTTCTCTCTCAGTCATTCTCTCTCTCTCTCTCTCTCTATCTCTACTTTATAGAGTCAAAATATATAAGTCTCTCTCCCTCTCTCTCTCTCTCTCTCTCTCTCTCTGTCTCTCTCTCACTCTCTATCTCTACTTTATAGAGTCAAAATACATAGAGGTCTCTCCCCTCTCTCTTTTTACTTTATAGGGTCAAAATATATAGATCTCTCTCCCTCTCTCTCTCTCACACACACTCTCTATCTCTACTTTATAGAGTCAAAATATATAGGTCTCTCTCCCTCTTTCTCTCTCAGTCATTCTCTCTCTCTCTCTCTCTCACACTCTCTCTCTCTCTCTCTCTCTCTCTCTCTCTCTCTCTCTCTCTCTATATATATATATATATATATATTTATTTATTTATTTGAAAAAACAAGCCAAAAATGTAGTATTTTCAAAGCACCCATGCAAAGCAAGCAACAAGTATACAGACATCACCCACGATCAAGGGATCTTCACATTGACAAAAAGTACCATAAATCAAAAGACACTATAGCAATACGAAATTTAGAAACATACTAACACACAAATAACAACATATTAAATGAATAGACGCAATAAAAATCACATAGTCATTATGTAATGACCACATTATTGAACAGCCTTTAGAGCCGGAACCACTCAGTTTGATGACGCATCCTAATAGCCAACTTATAGGCCTACATTAACTACAATTGCTCAGGGCAATAGCCTCCTTACGTTTTTTTTTTAGAGTAAACCTCTGTTTTGGCGCCTTTTTCAGTCGGGAATAAAAACGGCAGAGAGAAGACTTCAGATTTTATATCGATTTCTATCAGATTAAAGATGGACAATTTCTTCAGAAGATTTTTGAAAATAAAAAAATTGCAACGGGTTAGCGCTAACGCCCTTGTTAGTCTTATATCATATAGTTATGTTTGAAGGTTATATTTAAACCAAATCCAAATGGATTTTCCTTTATATTCAGATACGTCGTAACTTATGAAATTGTGTTAACTTTGATTTTATACAACTGTTTTTTATACCTAGTATTTTACGATACTTTCTGTAATGTGCATTGGTAGTAAGTTGCACATTGTATGATATTTATCAAGTTAAACATAACCGACACGGAAGTTTACATTTCTTGCTGTGTTTAAGTACTCCTATTGATTTTCTCTTGTAACTGATATTGTTGTAAGTTTATGTTACTTTTTAGGTTAGAGAGTTTGACTGCTTCGCCTGCTGTGATGTAGGAAGGAAATTAATTACTGTTTGGGGAACCATAATGACCTGTTATAATTACATTTTCTAGATTTTTATTAAGATGGTTCACCACTGTGCGAAAAACCAACTAACGGTAACAAACAAGGGCAACGTTAGCAAAAAGGATAAAAAAGGAAATTAAAAAGTCACGATGTGCAAAGAAAAAAAGAAATTGCAAGGCAGGTTCTGGAGTGGAACGCGCAGAACCAGAAGCAGAAAGGAAGCGGAAGAAGATTTAACCTATTTATAAGCTGTAGGTCTAACCTATAAGGCTTTAGCTGATGTTGGAACGTAACGTAGGAAAAGAAAAATACTATAAAAAGGGCATCATGTTTTTAATGTATTTTTATAAATACTTTTTAAAATAGTTTTGTCACACCTTTGGCCATTTCCCACATGCAATCCCCATTTGCCTTCTGCCTGTGTATAAACTCTCTGTGGTATGTCGCTGCTACATGGTTTCGGTTATTTCTATATCCCACTCTCTTACTCTTGTTTTCTCTGTGTCTTTCTCTTACTCTACTTTCCAGTGGTTTACTTTCCCAAACCTTTTGTTTAAATTCATTCTCCTCATGTGCGCTTATCAAAGTAAATTTTGTATCGTCTATATACCGTCTTCAAAAGCTCTTTCCAAAACCACTCATTCTATTCCGAGGTTCAGTATCAAGATTTTTTGCACTCAAAAATTTGTTATAGATAATGGGTCACAAGCTCGTTGCTTCAACCCCCATCCTGAAGGACTAAAAGTTTTGGTCTGGATTTATTAACTTAGCCGTTTTTCTAAACGAAACCAGCTTTTCACCCTTTTCGTTGGGTACGTATCCTGTACGCACTATCCCGAGATCACGACGGGGATGAAAAAGAAAGATTTTCTTTATCGTTTATAAAAGCTGTGACCATATTTTAGAGTTTTGTTGTGACATGATCGTCAATACTATTATACTATATTTAAAAGGAATTAACTAAGTGAATACAGGGTTAATTTCGTAAAAGGAACGAATGTTTTGAAACGCGTCAGCAAGTAAGCAATTACGTATTCACTTGGTTAAATACTTTTTAAATATACTCGTATTTTAATCAGTTAATTCAAGATGATTAATCAAGCAACGTTTTTACTGCCTCTAATGGCCAAAACAAGCCATTTGATCTTCCTAAATAAATTTACTGGCACTAAATGTTGACCACAAAAGTTTTCAATTTGTCTTTACAGCAGAAAAAGAAAATTTGTGAAAAATAGTAGTAATTTGTTTAATGTTTAAACTGAAAAAGGATTTCTATTTCAAACAGTTAATGTGTGAGCTCCGAATATCATATATTAAATATTAATTTAATTCTTTCATATTGAGTTTTTTTATAATTTGTTTTGAATATAAGTAACTTTTATGAAAAAGTGCTACCTTTAGAATTTATTCAAACTCATGGTATAAAAAAGAAATTTGATAGATTATGTTCCGTCTTTCTAATATAATTACATGCTCTAAACATGTAACACTAGAATAATATTGACTCTAATTTGAATCATAAACTGCCAAATTGAAAAGTACCCACCAACCCACCAGTATACATAAACACAAGCCTCTGACATGGAAGTCCATCTCAGATGGCGGTCCTTATTGTGATTAAGGTAGGAGAGATATCCACACCTCAGTGTGCAAGAGTTTAGAGCAGGTGAAGTATGTTAGGCCTAAAAAGAAGATAAGATGCTCTCACGCTGTTAGAAGCTTGGTAGCGATCCATTTCTCTGTATAGAAGATTAATACGTAAACAGGCGATGACTAAAATACAATCGCTTCTACAGTTTATCAACCTAGTAAACCTTTAATGGAATGTAACTTTTCAATTTTTTTGAGCATTATATAAGTACTTAAGTATGTTTATTTATATTTAAGGATTTAAAAAAAATATTTACTATTTATTCAAGGTAATGTTTATCGATTTTTAACACAAACTGGCAACGAAAGACAAAGAAAGAAATTAGGTGAAATAAATTCGAAATATTTGGTAAACTACACTTTAAACGTTTATTCAAAATAATGCTCTTCACTCAATATACACTCGTAGGCCTACTTGCATACATCGCTCAAACATGGACACAATAAGATAAAAGACAAAGGGTGGAGAAGTAAAGAATACTATATACAATAAAGCTAAAAAAAGCTGAATCGATACAGAACATTCAAAGTTAACGATTCAAAAGGAAGGATTTGCCGATCACAACGTTAGACAAAGGGATCGTTGATAGAACAAGTATTAAATGCACTGAGGATGATGATGAAACACAAGGACTAAGGTACAAAGATGTGAGTCAGGACATCCGGACCAAAATTGACGAAAACTGGTCGGGTACGCCTAAGATAAAAATTGATCACAATAGACTTGTAGAATGAAAAGGAATTATATAATATAAAAAAGAATGGAAAGTTTCTGTTGTATTAAAAGAACTGTTTAGGCCTGTATTTAATGAAATCCATAAATAACTTAGCACTATTTTTTTCAATTCCTTCTATTGCTTCACATTCTGCTTATATATATATATATATATATATATATATATATATATATCTTGTTCAAATTTTCAATCGTTAATAAAATACTTTTTATTCATCTACTCAAGTTCAAATACATTTTTTTTAAACTAGTATTGGATGACGCTTAATGTTAATACAGTTTTTTCAAATAATGAATTAATTATAGTTTTAAATGGGGAAAAGCTTTTCACAAAAGAGGCAAGGTATGCAATATAGTTATTTCTTGCCATTTGGCTTCAAATAAGTGATAACATATGATTTCATAAAACGGCTGGTTTTATGTTATAGGTTATGTGGTAGAACAGTTGTCTTAAAGGATATGTTATGTTACTTTATTTATATTAATTGTAATTATTTAATAAAAAGTAACAAAACTAAAATTTTCCTTGTTCACGTAAGTAGGAATTTAAACATTTTTGTTTATATTACTTGTTTAATTTAAAACAAACAGTTTATCTAAAACAATCGTGTATTTTTGAGTTTTTTAACATGTTTTAAAAGTAACATTCAAAATTTAAGACTTGTGAAAACGACCCGCCATTAAAGAACAAAACAGTACGATTGTAAATTGTTAAACCACCACCTTCATGCCGAATGCACACACTTCCGGCAGGCCAATGTCTAGGTTAATTTCTCAGCCAATGAAACGCCCGTTGTAATCAAAATGGAGTCGGAATTTACATACAATCGTGGTAACTACTCTTGTTCTTGACTGTGAACTTGCGCCTAAGGAACGGTTTCCAGGATGTGGAGATGAGGTAATTTGGAATGAAATTTACACGCAGCAGATTTATTCGAACAATGAAACCGAAATGACCTCTATACAACCTTCAACCAGGTTAGATTGCTATCGGGCTCTGGTATAGTCGGCAAAATTAGCGCGGACGTCCGAAACAGCTGTTACTTCTCTTCTGGCCTTATTGTTTGATAAAGATCGCTCTAAATTTCAACGTTCAATCGGTTTTAATATGTGACAATCTTTTCTGGCCGCTGTTAGACTCTGCAAAGGAAAATGGAACGGTGAAACTAACGGAACAAATTGGCGGGTAATATGAGTTGGCGGGTAATATGAGATCATTCTTATCCAAATTTGAACAAACCGTAGAAATATAATGAACGGTGAATATTTGAACTGTATTGTTACACTCACCTAGTTTATATAATTCGTACAAAATACAATGGTTAGTTAGGTTATCAGTTCGTTTAAGGACGACACGAAACTTTCATAAAAATGGACCTTCGCTATTCAAAATTGCGATGTGTAAACAAAAGAGAGAAAACAGAAGAAAGAGAGAGAGAGAGAAAGAGAGAGTGAGAGAGAGAAAGAGTGTGTGTGAGAGAGAGAGAGACTAGAACAGTGCAGATCAATATTTAGATATTCGTACTGTTTTTTTTCACTGTTTTCCGATTATTATCCGTTAAAAGAGTTAAGTACACGTAGTTTGCTTCATGGACAAACAACTCTGATTCTTCCATTTTTAAGAATAAAATGCATACGTGAGAGGAAGGTGGAGGAAGAGAAGGCTAGCTGCTATGAGGATTTTGGAGGCCAGACCTGGGTTAAAACCAGTAATATAAAACAAAATAACACTGTTAAAGTCAATTCCTACTTAGGTCTTTGAAAAATAATTTCATTTTAGTAAGGGTCTACTTTTTATTAAATAATTACATTTAATATAAATAAAGTAACACAGACTATGCGTTAAAACAGCTGTTATGCCACATAATCTATAACATAAAATCAGCGGTTTTATGAAATAATAAGTTTTCATTCATTTTAAACCAAATAAGACTAAATAACTAAATTGCTTACCTTTGTCCATTGTGTTAAAAGTTTTTTTCCATGTAAAATTAAAATTATTATGAAATTTAAGTAATGAATAAATATTTGAAAAAACACTCTAATAACATCAAATGTCATCCTCTATAACTTTAAAGAAATGTATTTGAACTTGAGTGGATAAATACAAGTATTTAATTATTGAAAATTTGAACTTTACATACATACATACATATATATATATATAGTGATATTTCACGTTGTACAAGTGAACACGTGCCCACGTATAAACTATAATATATAGGGTAAACTAATAGATTGAATTGAAAAAAGAAAAATAGGAATTCAGTCATTAGATGAAGAACTTCGAGGACCATCATCTGCTCTACATTAATGCATGATCCTTTTGTTAATAAGGGGTTTTTATTATAGTGTCGAAATACAGTATCTTCGTTTTAATAGAATATAAGCTGGTTTAATGTTGTGAGAGGGTTGATTCTATTTAAAACACATTTGGACCAAACATATAACTTATGAAGCCTTTGTCTATGGTGTTAATTGGATACAACAGAAAGCCTATCACGATAGCAAAGTGCTATGATGGTATTATCTGATAGTCCAGAGCCTGAGAAAATGTATTGAGTTTTGAGTAGGAATACTGTGTACATTTGATTCTGTCTCGGTACTTTGTGACGGAAAGAGCTTGTTTCTACCATGAGCGACCTCGCGTTACAAACACAGTATGTAAGTGTATTCTTACTCGGCATTTGTACAACTCCACGTGTTCAATTTTACCTAATTCCTTATTATTTGATTTGTATTCAGCCCAAACTCGATATTAAACACCTGAAATTACGTTTTAATAAAGCATTGCCAAATATTATAATTATTTTACTTAATTTCTCCTACGATTGTGCCTAGACTGATTTCCTTTTAAAGTGAAAACATATTTAAGGCAGTATGAAACGGTTTTGGATAATGAGAGAGAATTAAGTTCTGTCTTAAAAATGTCTGAATATGAGCGGATTTTTTCGAAAAAACTGTTGTTACTAAATAAAAATAAATAAGTTCAAGCCTTTTATTAGTAATGTTTAAATTAAATCGGAGCCACAACTTTTGACTGGAGTCCCATTGCCGGGACTTCTCTGAAGATGATTATTATAAAGGTTTCTTCCTTCAAGCTACCTCTGGCCTCAACAAAGGCATGACAATCCAACCCAAAGCTACTCTCACGCCTTGCCAGGCATAGTCGTATCCCTCCTAAAGTAAAATAAGCCAGCCCACTTACCGCTTACTACTACGCCCTGCCTTCACTTATTCTTTTCCTACTTGGTGGCCACTTTATATAAAAACCTCTCGATAATATCTCAAGTGTTTCCAATCGAAAACTCTGAGATTTATTACCTACTTCCTTTATTCATTTCTAGTACCACCATCTTTAAATTTTTAAAGCACCCACCCTTGAATTCATTCCCTGTCAACTAAGCCTATCCCCCGAGCCAACGTTCAGCTTACCAACACATCCGGGATCTCAGTGATGCTATTGTACCCCGTCTCAAGGCTCTTCTCGATCCCCCGTAACGCCTTACCTCTTCATAATTTCTGTCCTCTTTGATGCTCATCATAAAACTTAGTTCGGGCTATTTTCTAATTAGTCATAAAGTAATTTTGTGATAAATTTTATATAACTTCTATAATTAGGTTTAAGTCGTTTATATAAGTTATGTATATTCCGTTAAGAAATAACAATATTCTTTAAAATATGAATATTTTTGAATACAAGCATTCTAAAACTGTAAATATTCTATGAATATTCTGGTGGGATTACTATGAAAACATATTGAGCATAAAGCGTCATAGAGTATGTTGTAAGACATTAACAATTAGTTATATTACAGTTTATAACATGCTTGCAAATTCTCTGTTAATTGATTGATCTATGATATATTCATGTTTTTAGAACCACCAGAACTGGACATGTTTTCATAAAAATAAATGAAAAACTGTTTACCAAATCACAAATTCACCATTAAAGTAAGATTCAAGTTACTATTACATCGGTGAAGTAGGCATTCCGGATCATTGAGAAGGTAAAACTTTTTTTAAACAATTAATAAATAATTATTTAAATTCTTTAATTTTGTAGTCCATTACGTTCGGCGAATCTTATTAATCACTTAAACAATAGTTTATGACTATCCGAACTTTAAATTTAGTAAATGTGTTAAAACTTATTGAGACAGAACGTTTTCGATCGCTATGTGCCGACCTTTATTAGTGTCTTCTGCTTGGAGATGTTAGGTCAAGCGGTGACGGTTTTAAAGGTAGGTTTTCGATAGTATCAAAGAGTATATGGGATTTGTATTGAGTTTCTTCGTTTAATATGTTTGTACTTTGTGTTTTTGTGTGTCTGTAAATTTCATATTGTTCTAGTGTGTTGAGATGTGGTTTTTCTGTTGATGTGTAGGATTTCTAAATTAGGATAAATATCTGTGCATTTGTGTCCTGTTTCTTTTAAGTGATTGTAAAATGTTGAGTTGGTGTTCTGTTTGTGTTCTTCTCTTCTTTGTCTCGCAACTTTAAACAAAGAATGTAAGTACACAAACAGAACACCAACTCAACATTTTACAACCACATAAAAGATACAGGGCACAAATACACATTTACCATAACCTAGAAATCCTACACATCAAAAAAAAAGAACCACATCTCAACACACTAGACACATCTCAACAAACACAATACAAATCACACATACTCTTTGATACTATCGAAAACCTACCTTTAAAACCGTCACAGCTTGACCCAACATCTACAAGCAGAAGACACTGATGAAGATCGGCACATAGCGATCGAAAACGTTCTGTCTCAGTAAGTTTTAAAAAACTTACTAAATTATTTAAAAATGTAAAATTATTTTCTGTAACTAAAATCCGTCCTGTGTTGAGCCTACAATCATATTACTTAGCAAGACAGAATCCCATGAACTCATTAAGAAATCATGTCGTTTAATTAAAGCTGGATACTTGATCAGGTAGACGTAATTAAAGTATTATTAAAAGCTTGGTCTAGAGCGTCACGGATTGTTAATTCCTTTGTGGTCGTTACTTGGCGCGTGACATTGATAGGTTGTATTGAACCTGTGCTCACGGAATAAAATATCTATTGAACGCTTTACATGTGTATGCAAGCTTTTGCAGTTATATATTTATTATTAATTTTGTGTTTAGAACTGTCTGTATTTATACAAAGAAAATAATTATTTTTAATCATTTTGTAGAAGAAAGGAGCAGGTTATGCAATATAGGTACAGCAACAGCCTTTTTTTGAATATATAGTAATAAATTTTAACAAATTAATCAACTTCCCATTGATATAGGTTGATCTAAATGAAAATTCGTTAGGTGTGGTTTTTGCAACACAGCTAGGCAATTTGCTGCCGCATGCGTACCATTCTCCTTCCTCCATCACAAAGCACAGTACATTCTGAGGGCGCACACAGTATCTCCAGTCCAGTCAGTCAAGTTACTGAGGACGAATTTCATGTTGGGTTGTCTGTACAAGTGACCATAGGGGCAGTGGTAGCAACTCGGACTACTACTAAATTATGTGGCGCACGCTATATCTATAAACGTGGAAATAAAAAATTAGACAATTTTGAAGATGACACCAGAAATCAAGAAGGAAATATTCTCTTACATTTTTTTACAAGAAAATCAAATATTTGCTTTGACACGAAACCGCCAATAAAATGGATGTGGTTATAATTACAATATGAACACTAAAAACGAAATTGTCATATATTGTAGGACCTACATGCAATTATAGCACTGGTGAGTGATATAACATTAACTAACGAGTATTGACTACAAAACGGTAATGAGACAAAAATAGTAATGGTTAAGTAAAAAACTGGATGCACGTCAAATCATACAGAACAGAGGATATTAAACGAAATAAAAAAAGAACATTGGAAAAAACTCTTAAATATACATATTGAGTTGTAAACATTGCTAACCAAAGTGCTACTGGCACAAACAAGAGAAATAGTACAAAAAGATGAGAAGAAGGAATTACTGATGTCTGGAGAAGCAACTGAGCTAATAGAAAAAAGAAGGAGAATGAATGAACTGAACTAAAGAGGGATTGTAGAATATACCAACAATAAAACGATAAATAAAAGAACATTCGAGGGATCATCTTTCTATTATACATCTATCTAATAAAAAGAAGAAAAACATGTCTAATAAGTACATGGGAAGTTAATAAGACATTCTTAAGCCAAATCATATAGATATAGGTAAGAAATATATTATCATAAGTCATAATGATGTGTCACAGACCCAGTAAAAGAAATCATAAACTGATTGGACAAAAACTAAAAGGACACATTCCGTATTAGAGGAGGATATTAGCAAATTGGAATGGAAGAAAGCAATTAAAAAAGGAAAACAACAAATCAAGGAGTTATGATGGCTCACTATAAAAATAAAAAAAGGAGTGATCAAACTCTTGTAAATAATATAATAATACACACAAAAAAACTAACGACTGGCATGAACGCCTAACACTGTTACTCCATAAGCAGTAAAATCAGGCCTAAAGGAAATAACGAATTATACACTTTCTTAACAACATTTATAAACTTATAACAAAAGCATTGAAGAAACGTTTAAGAATAAAAAATACCAATTTGTGAAACAGGTTTTTGAAAAGGATTTGGCACAAGCGAACAACTACTAACAACCGAAGAGTGTTCAAAGTGCATCTCCGCCTGCACTTGAATCAGTCCAAGTCCAATAGCCAATAAGTTAGAGCGATTTTCAAGTAATGAGTTCGTGGACTGTGGTAACTCTTGGCAGATTCACAGAAAAGCGTCATCAGTTAGTCATTTTTTCTCGGATGCTGTGCTGAGATGTACTTGTAAACCATCCTTGCGCTTTATCCCAGTAGATGGAGTTAAAGTTTGAAATCATTAATATACTCATCTTCATTTCTGTTAGGAATATTTCTATATGTTTAAGTGCATTTTCTACCATTCCTAACTTTTCAATATTCTCCTCTGTTGACGCGTTTCGGATTAAATCCATTTTCAAAACTTCAACCGTACTCCCCGATTGAAGAGAGTACGATTGAAGTTTTGAAAATGTAGTCAACAGAGGAGAATATTGAAAAGTTAGGAATGACAGAAAAATGTACTCAAACATATATTAAAGTATGAACTATTGCCGAAAGATGTAGACATAAAGAAAAAACGAATCATTAATTTCACTATAAGTCGTTTCCTTCAGCCTAGGATATAATAACATGTGAAATGTTACCATATTATCAATACGAACTTGGGAGTAGTGGCGACAGAAAAAAGGAGAAAAACAATAACAAATTGAAAATGGATAGAAAATAATTAATACACCGGATAGTAACATTAATATTTATATAAAAGCGAAAACAACAATAAAATAGAAGAAAATTGGCAACATTTAATAACATATCAGTTGAAGTACGACATGTAACTAAATTATTTAAATATACAAATGTAAGGATGGCTGTTACAATTATAATTCAAATAAATTTTTATGAAGGTAATATGCATAAAAAAAGAACTGATAAGATAAAGAGTATTGAGTTAATGTTATTGAGTTAATGTTATTGAGTTTGAGTAATAACAACATACGAATTGAGAAAAAATATAAAGAGGTTATATAGCCTCTTATATATATACAAATTTAGCTACAGATTTCATTAACTAATGAGATAATTTTACCAAAATAAAAGGTATAAACATATTCTTTATTATGAATAAAGGAATGAAAATAATAATACATGAAGGTTTAAAAACTTATAAATATAATACGTTTATAATAGTAAATTAATCGAATAACCGGCAAAAGTACTGAGTAAATATAATGCCCTGCATAACGTGATTGACAGTTTGGCAACGCCATAAGTATATTGTGCAGATGGCCAAGCCGTAAGCTAACTATTTAGGTCAGTATTGTTTGGTTCTTGGTCTTCTAAAAATGTGGGTACTTTAGTTTATATATTATATATCTTTCCTGTAGTAAAAGTTCTCAGGTAGAATATTTTGACGTTAGAATAATATCACAATCTAAATATAACATTTCTGTTAAATATTGCCAATAACTTAGTGACAAGAAGTGAGCTGTTGAAATTACTTATTTGTTTCAGAAAATATCTTCACCTTTTTGAGTTTTAAGTTGTGAAATATTTCATCGACTCTCAGTAAAATCTTAAAACTCAGCAACGGTCCAATAAAAATTTAATTCTCATTGAAACAGGTAGGAGCTAATCTCTAATTTATTTCGCAACTACGCGATGCTAAAAAAATAGAATTTAAATGCGTTAATGATCTTTAATAAAGGAATATTATAGTAAAGTTGACATTTTCTTAAAATTAAGTTTCTTGGGAGAGGGAGAAACGGAAGGTTATACACGTGTGGGAAAAGAAGCATCTGCTTTTAGAAGGTATTTTACGTAAATGTAAAGGTATTGGGTCACTGGTCTGTATGAATAATTAATTCTAGAAGCTATGAAAATGCCTAAGTTGAAACTGAAAGTAAAAACTTAGATAAACAAGCTTAACATATATCAGTGAGAAAACGCCTAAAACACTGACGAAAAGTTATATGTTAATAAAATAAGAAGTAGGTAAAATGGCTTTACAAGTGGGTCAAACTTAAAAACAAAGAATAACTACTTTATGTAGCTAAAGCATGTTACTAGTGTAGAAGCAATAGAACAAAATGGGAAAAACACGCAACTAAAATTTTTAAAATTATTTCTCTTCTACTATAACAGACTGAAACTATTCTCCATCCAGACTCGGAAATATATCAGAGGATTACGTGACCCTCATACACTCACACACACTCGTGCCAACCCGGACCGGCGGGTTCATCTACTATGCCTTGGTTTACAAAATCACACTCTAATATTTAGATAATTTTAACTGACAATATCAGATTCTTTGTAGTATTACTTCTGGCAAGTAAATACCTAACACCACGTAGTTAAGCCCCATCTAGTGATAATAGAAATGATAACAGTTATTAAAACATCGATTTTATGAATCTATTAAATATCCATGAGTCAAAAACTATCAGCTGCAATCAGGCAGGTCATCGCATGTGCGTGAGTGCGCGTGGAGATGCGAGGGTCACCTAATCATCTGCCGCGTTTCCGAGTATCGAATAAACCGTCTCTTCACTACGGTTAGGAGCTAATCTACTTCGGACAAGAATCCTTGATTATTATATGGTATAATTATTCCAAATGTCCATTATCATTATGCATTTCCCTCGGAACTCCTAATTAAATCCACCCTACTTTATCCTTCCTCTTGTAAGGAGGTGTAGCGTAGAACCTCTTTACGGCCCCAATAAGGAGTACTTTAGGAGCGCTTTCTCCCATATCCTCTACCAAGGCGCCTTATGACTCTACCTTAATCCTTTCCATATTAACAATGCTTTCCCATTAAGGCACTGACTAATGGCCCTAATCTAAGAGGAAAGGTTGATCTAAACATAATAATCAGAAGATAAAAAGCCAAGTTGCAGATTAACAACTTCAATCTCTTCTCATTGCATTTAGAAACAGAAATTACTTGCACCTGCAAAGCCTACTTCTGCCAACAACAGTAAATTGACTCTGATGAAGATCACCACATAGCGATCGAAAACGTTCTGTCTCAGTACGTTTTAACAAATTTACAAAATTTAAAGTTCGGATAGTCTTAAACTATCGTTTAAATGATTAACTAACTAGTATTTCTCCAATGAAAGGATTAGAGAATATAAAACACATACAACTTCTAAAATTTCTATTTCAAGTTGCGACTTTCAACAGTAGTAAAACAGAAATGTATCACGTCCTAGATTGGCTAGAAGCAGAAAGTGTAAAAACGAAATTGCAACGGCATTTCATAAAAGTTCCGTTATTGTTGTGTTGAGGGAAAGGAAGTGTGAAAACGAGAGGTTATATTCTTATCGAAAATGTTTTATGGTTTCTGATCTTGTTTGATATTAACAGTAGGCCTAAGTACTGTGTTAAATTGTCGCACATATTAATATATATGGTATATGTAGTTGAATGTAAAATAATCGAAAATCTACAGTAAAAATGTTTTATGGTTTCTGATCTTGTTTGATAATTACAGTAGGCCTAAGTACTATGTTAAATTGTCGCACATATTAATATATATGGTATATGTAGTTGAATGTAAAATAATCGAAAATCTACAGTAAAAATGTTTTATGGTTTCTGATCGTGTTTGATAATTACAGTAGGCCTATGTACTGTGTTAAATTGTTGCACATATTAATATATATGGTATATGTAGTTAAATGTAAAATAAACGAAAATCTACAGTAAAAATATTTTTTGGTTCCTGATATTGTTTGATAATTACAGTAGGCCTATGTACTGTGTTAAATTGTCGTACATATTAATATATATGGTATATGTAGTTAAATGTAAAATAATCGAAAATCTACAGTAAAAATATTTTATGGTTTATGATCTTGTTTGATAATTACAGTAGGCCTATGTACTGTGTTAAATTGTCGCACATATTAATATATATGGTATATGTAGTTAAATGTAAAATAATCGAAAATCTACAGTAAAAGTGTTTTATGGTTTATGATCTTGTTTGATAATTACAGTAGGCCTATGTACTGTGTTAAATTGTCGCACATATTAATATATATGGTATATGTAGTTAAATGTAAAATATTCGAAAATCTACAGTAAAAATGTTTTATGGTTTATGATCTTGTTTGTTAATTACAGTAGGCCTATGTACTGTGTTAAATTGTCGCACATACTAATATATATGGTATATGTAGTTAAATGTAAAATAATCGAAAATCTACAGTAAAAATGTTTTATTGTTTATGATTTTGTTTGATAATTACAGTAGGCCTATGTACTGTGTTAAATTGTCGCACATATTAATATATATGGTATATGTAGTTAAAGGTAAAATAATCGAAAATCTACAGTAAAAATGTTTTATGGTTTCTTATCTTGTTTGATAATTACAGTAGGCCTATGTACAGTGTTAAATTGTCGCACATATTAATATATATGGTATATGTAGTTAAATGTAAAATAATCGAAAATCTACAGTAAAAATGTTTTATGGTTTATGATCTTGTTTGTTAATTACAGTAGGCCTATGTACTGTGTTAAATTGTCGCACATACTAATATATATGGTATATGTAGTTAAATGTAAAATAATCGAAAATCTACAGTAAAAATGTTTTATTGTTTATGATTTTGTTTGATAATTACAGTAGGCCTATGTACTGTGTTAAATTGTCGCACATATTAATATATATGGTATATGTAGTTAAAGGTAAAATAATCGAAAATCTACAGTAAAAATGTTTTATGGTTTCTTATCTTGTTTGATAATTACAGTAGGCCTATGTACAGTGTTAAATTGTCGCACATATTAATATATATGGTATATGTAGTTAAATGTAAAATAATCGAAAATCTACAGTAAAAATGTTTTATGGTTTCTGATCTTGTTTGATAATTACAGTGGGCCTATGTACTGAGTTAAATTGTCGCACATATTAATATATATGGTAAATGTAGTTAAATGTAAAATAATCGAAAATCTACAGTAAAAATGTTTTATGGTTTATGATCTTGTTTGATAATTACAATAGGCCTATGTACTGTGTTAAATTGTCGCACATATTAATATATATGGTATATGTAGTTAAATGTAAAATAAACGAAAATATACAGTAAAAATGTTTTATGGTTTCTGATCTTGTTTGATAATTACAGTAGGCCTATGTACTGTGTTAAATTGTCGCACATATTAATATATATGGTATATGTAGTTAAATGTAAAATAATCGAAAATATACAGTAAAAATGTTTTATGGTTTATGATCTTGTTTGATAATTACAATAGGCCTATGTACTGTGTTAAATTGTCGCACATATTAATATATATGGTATATGTAGTTAAATGTAAAATAATCGAAAATCTACAGTAAAAATGTTTTATGGTTTATGATCTTGTTTGATAATTACAGTGGGCCTATGTACTGAGTTAAATTGTCGCACATATTAATATATAGGGTAAATGTAGTTAAATGTAAAATAATCGAAAATCTACAGTAAAAATGTTTTATGGTTTATGATCTTGTTTGATAATTACAATAGGCCTATGTACTGTGTTAAATTGTCGCACATATTAATATATATGGTATATGTAGTTAAATGTAAAATAATCGAAAATCTACAATAAAATGTTTTAGGGTTTCTGATCTTGTTTGATAATTACAGTAGGCCTATGTACTGTGTTAAATTGTCGCACATATTAATATATATGGTATATGTAGTTAAATGTAAAATAAACGAAAATCTACAGTAAAGGTATTTTATGGTTAAAACAATTCTTCACGTCAAAGTTTCTTTGACAAACGTACCTTATAGAATATTATTTTACGTGATTATCAGTAAGAACAGTGATAAAATAATTTATTCTGTTAGGATAATATTGAATAGATATTTAATTAGTTGTATTTTCCCCTTACAATTATTTTTTCATTACAAAAATTATAAACCTTAGACTAAAAATGGTTATAAAATAGGAAGTAAAAATATATAATTTATCCAAGAAATTTAACAATTGTTTCCAAAAACAGGCTATTTCTTGTCAAAACATTTTTATCAAAAAACAAGTAATATAAAAGAGATATTTTATTTTAAAGGCGATCCGTACTGAGATCAAAAAGGAAAAATTTTATTTAAGAGACTTTTTATTTTATAATTACAATTAAGATATATATTTATTTACTATTATTATTATATATACTTTTTTCCCTTTCTAATTTAAGAAGCTGATGGTGATCTACAACTTGTCATTCTATCCACTTCTTTTAATGTCTCACTATTGCAAAGAACAGTTTTCTTATAACTTCATATACATCTTTAAGTAGCTTTTAGTTCTGTGAAAGTTAGCTCAGTACTAAAATTGCTGGTTTTCAAACATGTAGATCCACAGTTCGATTCCGACCGGGACACCAAATTTTTAAATTTAAATTAATTAATAAATAATTAATTGATATAATTTGAAAACAACTGTATTAACATCTTTGTCATCTACTATAGGTTTAAAAAAATTATTTAAACTTGATTGGATAAATGAAAACGTATTTTGTTAACAATTGAAAATTTGTACAAGATTATAGGAAATTATAGATTATAGGAGATTATAGGATTTTCATAGGAAAGTGTGAACTAATGGAAGGTATTTAATATGGTCTGAAGCTCTAAAATAAATAATTATATTGACGCGTCTCTGCAACTTTTATATCGTTAATAAAATACTTTATATTTCTCCAATCAAGTTCAAATACATTAATCAAGTCTTTTAGTGGATGAACACTTGATGTTAATATGTTTTCAATAATTAATTAATTAATTAATTATTGAAATAATTTTAATTTTATATTGGATAAAAACTTTTCAGAAAATGGATAAGGTATCGAATATAGTTACTTTGTCCCATTTGTCTTAAAATAAGAGATAACATATGATTTCATAAAACAGCTGTTTTACTTTATAGGTTATATGGTAGAACAGATGTTTTAACGCAATGGTTATGCTACTTTATTTATATTAATTGTAGTTATTTAATAAATAGTAACCACAATATTTTTTGTCTACCTAAGTAGGAATTGACTTTAAACAATTTTTCTTTATACTCCTTGTTTTTGGTTTATTTCACAGGCTTACCTTGATTTTTGAATCACCATGCAGATATTGTTTCAGAAACAGTCAATTGTTTTTTAGTCACTTGTTAGAATATTCACAACAATAGAGGAAACAAAATTCAGTCTCGATTAAGAAATGTTGTACTTCTTTTATAGGAACTTAGTTATTACAGTAAACGATTTACCATCATTATAGTCCCTAGCGAAATTATCTGAGAAACCTGAAGGTTAGTATAAACATTCTTAGGGAATTTATAGCCAATTTCTACCTCGAAAAAAAATTGAAAAATCAAATGCCATTTTATGCCTTTTAAACCCTAAAATTGAGAAAAAATTAAAAGTGTTAAATACATTTTTATTATTCTTTAAATTCACCCCCAATTTAAAAAAAGTTCATTACATTTAAATACATATAGGCCTACAGGATATTTATTTAAGAAACCATGTTAAGACCTGCAAGCAAGGTCTTAAAATCAAACTTAAATTTATATTATAACAAACTAAAATTATATAAAAAAATACTGAGTTTACTTCCTTGAAATTTGTGTTAAAAACTTCATCACATAAGAGCAATTTTCCTATGGTTATAAGCTACAGTAGGCCATTTAGATCTTCCCAAATATGTGGCAATGGCAAAGCTACACTACGCACATTAGGATTCTTAAGGGTGCAGTACACGCATTAAATCGATAAAAGTATAAAATAAACTTAAACATTCTTTTATGTTTTAAGGATGGTAAACTTCGACGAACTACTTCCGTATTACATTTATTTTATATCATAATATGTAGGTTTGAAAAATAAACTATTATTAGTATTTAATCAAAATATAACCAACAAAACTTGTATTCTATTTACAAAATGATAAATCAATGTCGGAGAATGTTTGTGACACTCGTTAGTTACGTATTCAACCACAGATCCTAAGAAGGAGTGATGTAATTTCATGCACCTTGAGCGAGGTTAGTATTCTGTGACCTAGAAGTGCTACAGCTCGTATCTGTGACAGTTTGAAGTGTGCGCGTAGTTCAGAGTGTGTTGTGACTTTATTTTTAGTAGAACATTTATAGTTGCGAAGAGGTAGGGCTTTACTCTAAGACAGGGTTCTTCACTAGGATTTCTTAGAGCGACAAATAGTTTGCATCAGGTTTTTATCATGGCCACAAGTACATGTGACATTAAATATCTTACAATATGGTTATAACATAAGTTTATTACATCACCCAACTATTTTGCATAAAAATAATAGGAAAATGTATTTTATTTATTGTATCCAGGAATACCTGAATTTGTTAATTCTTTGAAGCCGATGGGCGAAACCTTTCACATGTCTCTACTATGACATCTGTGTAAGCAGGTTGGAAAAAAACTGAAATTCTCAAAATATTTTCAACGTTCACACTCGTTAACCCAGATCTTTACTTGTGTATTATGAACTTCTCCTTACTGAATGTAGATTCACAGACACATGTAGATATGACACACATAATATTTTCTGTAAAGTCAGAAAATTTGTCCTTTCCTATTGCTTTCCAAAACTCATAGGGAAGTTTATCCTTCTTTTTTATTTGACAAAAATAACATTTCCACAGAACTGATGTTTTAATTCCTTTGTTTTAATGGCCGCGTAGTGAAGATGTTTGCTCTAAATAATACAATGTTCAAATGTTCACACTCAAGACCTCAAAACTTCCTCCAGGAAGTTCTTTTCTTTATTTTACCAGGAAAATATTTTGTAAATACTGTATTTTGTAGGCTACTTGGAAAACTATAAGGACGCTATCTTGTGGAAAATAAATGCGTTTTCATTGCTGTCGAAAACAAATTTCTTTTTATTGGTAGTAAAGCTGGTTTATTGGTTATAAAAACAGCTACATATTACAAAATTCGACTTCACTTCGACTTATTCTTTTGACATTTCTCTTCTTTCACATTTCAAAGAAGTAAAAATTTATTTAAGTGTCACTAAACATTAATGGCGGTTAAAACTTAAAACAATTGAAACATAACCTCAATGTAACAAAACACAGAAACCTTTATAGACTGAATGTTCTTTATAAAACAGAGAACTATTTTATACGTTAATAAAATATAACTGTTTTATATCTAAAAAGTGTCCGGTTAGGGAAGATTTTGTTATAGGCAAATTTAAATTTACTAGCGGTAAAATTGAATTCAGCAATACCTAAATTTGGTTTAAAGTAATATAAGTTTACGTGCTGTGTTGTATAAACTCTAGTATCTAAATTATGATATAGCTATACTACAAATAGCTACAAAATATCCCGACAGGATGGATTTAGATATAAAAAACCAAAATTAGGTTTCATAACACTGCTGTACTTCTTAAGATGAGCTATCGTGTTTTATTAGAAGGATCATGGCTATCTCAATTATTTATGTTTTATTTTAATAATATCATTTTAGCCGGATAATTTGTAGCTTTTTTAATACACTTAGTTCCAGTAGCTAGTATAATGTACTAAGAATTGAAGATTACATGTTAAAGAAGTGTTTTCGAGGTTATGTTTCCGAGGCAATATACAACGCGACTTTTAACCCATCTTTATGGTGAGCGATATTTAAATACCTTGTTTATTTTTTAGAATGAGTTTTTGAGGAATATATATGAAAAGTAAAAAATCGGAGGAAGTTTATACGTTCTCAAACACTACCCATAGAAACTAAAAATGAATATAATGGAGCAAATTATTGAAAAGTTATAACTAATGAAGCAAATTTGTAAAAGTCTAAAAACGAAATATACTCAAGTAACTTTAAATTGTACTACTTCAAAATTTATACTTTTTTCAATTCCTTCTATTAGCTCACACTCCCCTTATATACATCTTGTACAAATTTACAATCGCTAATAAAATTCGTTTTTATTCATCCAATCACTTTTAAATACATTTTTGTAACCTGTAGTGGATAACAGTTGATGTTAATACAGTTTTTCCAAATATTTTTTCAATAATTAAATTATAACAATTTGGGGGTCTAGGTCGGATTCGAAGTCTAGTGTTTTGGCACTGGGCTAAATTTACCTTAGGTAGAAATGTAATTTTCAGATAATTATATATGAATTTTTCTTTTATCACCCTCGGGTTGCTATCGAAACCTCCATTGTATAACCTTAAATTGTTGGTATGGTTACCCCACAATATCATAAGTAATGCTCTACTATTAACAATGAATGAAAAGAATAAAATAAACAATCAAACTGGATTAACGGTATCGAACCTTGCTGCACAAACGGACAATGCGAAAGGAAAGCTAAAAGAAAGTACAACACAATGCAAGCGACGAAAAAAAGAAAGCGTATAAATAGTAGCAAACAAAAATAATAGACCAACACTATACACAGAAGGGAAAATGGAAAATTGAAAGGAAATTCTCTTTCTATTTTGCCACTTATTATTATTATTTTGACATTTGTATAATAATTGTAATTATAAAACAAAAAGAAACTAAAATTAAATTTTTCTTATTTGACATGAGTAGGAGTTGACTGTAAAAAAAATTATATTAGTTACGAATTTGCTAATTACTGTTTTTTCAGTATTTGATGTTTGAAAGGAAATAATTTAAGACTGTTTAAAGTCTTTTCAGATTACGAGAAATAAAATTGAGGACGATGATTAACCCTTTCCTGACCAAGAGTAGAAATATTCCCTAAAACTTTATTTTTTAATGAAAAACATATTCAAATATCCTAAAATCACCAAACCTATATAGTTTAAGAAAAAGTTTTTTTTCACTGTAAATTTATGTAAAACAGCTGACGGGACTTTAAAGCCTCTTGGTCCTGTAAACATCAAATTTGAAATAAATATAGCCCAAACTATTTTATTTTGTTGTAAAATCTGTGTAAGCTACAAAGGTGAGAAAATTGATATAACCTTTTTTATTATTAAAAAAAAACTTTAAATATTCATTTACTTGAAAATACAAAACTATGGAATAATCAAATGAAAAAAGTTATAAAATCATGAGTTAAAAACGACTTAAGAAAAATTCAGTAGCATACATATTACTAAAACAAAAATGAACAGTAAGAAAATGTGTTCTAAATTTCATGAAGTATTTTAAAACATTTTTAATTCATTGTCACATAAAGTGTACCTTGCACATATTGTACACAGAATGGGGTCGTGACTCGATATAGTTTTTTCCACACACTTCACATCTACCACAAGAAACAAATTCTACAAAATATACACCCTTATTCCATTAGGGAACTTCACAGGACATTGACCAATCCTGTCTCTGCCTGAGGTGTACAAGATACATTTTGTTTACGTCAAAAAGACAGTTTTTAGATTTTTTAATTTTGCTCATTAGACTCTAACATACATTTCTTTTGTTATCCAAAACTGTAAGATTTTTTTTCTAAATTGAAAGACCTATATATGATGTAGGAATTAACAAATCATATGTCAATGATCCCCCTATAAAGACGATGTAACCACTTACTTGATGTCCTATTCACTGAATACATCTGTCGATGTTGGTCAGCTAGATCAACTCCACCCATGTGGTTGTTATAGTCTCTGACAATTGAAGGGTGAACAAAGTCAATTGTACCACCTTTTTTAGTATTGCGTTTTACATAATGTTCTTAATTTCTATCAACAATTGAAATAAATCACGCTGCCTAACGGACACACTGTGAACTATTTATTAGAACTAAACTAATATGCATTTAACACCAATAGTCACTGGGAAAGCAAGTCGGTTCTACCTCTCAAAGTCGCCCATTTGCTAATTTTACACACAGATTGATTTGTGTTTTTCTTCGCCATAGTTTGGCATTGGGCGGATTTAGTCAGCTGTGTTTAATGCGATTGGTCAAGGGAATTTCAGACCGTGGACAAAGAATGTTCTGCTTTGTGCGAGCATCCGAACATTGTGTATATCGTGAAATTCTCACGTACTTGTGATAGTATTTTAGATCTGTGCTTGAAATAATAAGAACTGAAGGTGTAAGTTTTCAGTTGTTAAAAGGCTAAAGATTAAAATAGCAAGGTTTTATTTCCGGAATAATTGTACAGAATTGGCGCCATTTTTAATATGTTTCAAATTTACATATGTTATTTAAGAGTATATTAAAAAGAAAAATACATTAAAAAAACAAAAAAAGTTATAAAAACCAAAACCATTAAATACAATTTTAAAAATTAATAATACAAACCTAACCTAAGTTTATAAAAAACCTTACATTAGGTAGTATTGAAGAGAAATTCATTGTTACAGTATAAACGTATCACAAATGAATACAAAGTACCGGGTTAGGAATGGGCTTGCATAGGGATAAAATTCTAATGTAAGTTGACAGGTTGCTTAAATGAAAAAGTACCCTTCCTTTTACCCGAACATGTACAACGTAATTGTCTAGTTAACGTTAAAAAATTTAAATTAGTTTTCTAAAATGTATTTTAACTTATACTTAAAGAATTTGTTGCTAAATTGTAGAGTTCAGCAGTACAACGTAGTATACATTAAATTTGGAGTATTAATGTAGCGTCATTTGGGGCAATATTTTCTCTAAGGGAACATTGAGCTTATAAATTTTGAGTTCATAAACGGTAGAAGGAATTGAAAACGGACTTTTTGACATTTGTGTCAAAATATAAAAAAATGACACCTTTAAGAAAATGTGTGCTAAACATTCTAAACGGTGTACTATGTGTGATTTATATTTTCAAGAGGTTCAAATATTAGCCACAAGAATGCGTATGAGTCGCCACCTTATAATTTTAAACACGTATGGAAAGAGCTTATCAGCTTGGTACATGGGTAATCAATCCCGTTTCCTTCACTCGCGGTAGGGATACTAACCGCATGCGCATGTGAGACAGAGGTAGCTCGCTAGAGGTTGGCTGCCACGAGGGCTGGGAGGGTTTTGGGGGCCCAAACCCGGTAAAAAAAATTAAAACACTTTATAGTCAGTATCAAGGAGCTATGGTCAGTTCATAGTTAATTATAATAACTATGAACTTCAAAAAAGTACAATGTTTTACATAACGTATAAACAACTGTATTTTTCAATAAAAACACAGTTTTGATTGAGAAAATAAATTCGGAGCTTTTATCATACCTAATCTCTACTAAACATACATTTACGCTTAATTTTCTTATTTACTACAAATATCTTTCAATGAAGTATCGTATGATTGTGAAAACCCTTCAGCGGCCATATACGACCGGCACCTGCAGGCCTAGTTTGGCCATCACACAATCATATATTATTAAGTAGTAAAATTAAAAGCAAAGTAGTTATTAAAATTAATTAAATAAATTTATTAGGTTTAATAATATTTGAAAAATCTGTATTAACATCAAGTGTCATCCAATACAAGTTTAAAAAAATGTATTTGTCCTTCAGTGGATGAATGAAAACTTTTATCAACAATTGAAAATTTGAACAATAGAGTGTGAAGTAATGGAATGAACTGAAAAACAAATCTTGTCTTACAGTTTTCCGCGTCACATTTTGTTTACTTTTTAACTAAAACAATTAAGAGTAACATTTATCTGGGCGCCTGCGCAAAGAGTAGCCGATTTCGGCCTTGTAGTTTCTGGTGCAGAAATCTCCTGTCAACCGTCATATTCTGAACTACACTTTTTCCTAGTGACGCCATCGCTTTCTACCATAAATTTAAAGTTAACGGCAAAGCTAATCTTCTTTCTAAAACCGCTTTGTGCGTAATTATGCGTAATGAGTCACACAACAATGAGCCGTAACAATGAAGTATCAATCATAAAGTCATGCGCCATATAGAAAGGTTTTTACGTTTTGACCTCAACCATTTCTGAATCAGATGTTCATTACAATTTAAATTGGTTACAATATCATCTTATTCGGTAAATTAGACCTACGCTTATAAAATAAAAAGCGTATATTTGTCAGGAGAAATTCAAAGAACGAAAAGATTTTGATTGGAAGTTATTTTATTATTATAAACATTTGATATTTATTTATGAGAATAGTGTCGGTTAAAAATCGGGGTTTATTTGAAAAGAATGCTTTAATGATGAGAACAAAGGAACCTACTACAAAGTGATGATTATTTTATACATTTTTAATAAAACCCAACTTTTTTTAAAATTTCTCATAGTTAATTATTTTATTGTATTATTATATATACATCGATTAATATATTGTACATGGCAAAAATATTTAAATGCTGGTAAGATAAATAAAAGTTTAAATGATAATTTCTTTTATAGTTGATTTGAAAATTTATTTCAAAATAAGAATTTATTTTTACATGAGATAAACATATTAGTAGGGCACTCATGGATTTAAAAAAAAACTTAATTTTCAATAGTATTCGTTATGAACGGTTTATTAATGCCATTAGATCAATGGTTGTAAATAATTAATGTTTTTAAACTAGTTGATAATATCACAAAAATAAAAATAATTTAAGTTTTTTTGCTATAAAAACTGAGTTTCATTAGACAATATTAAATATGTGTTCGCAAAAGCTGTATAGTGTTTAGGTCCGTCTTCTACTTTTATATTTCTTCCCAGTTGTCGTTTTTTTTCTGCGTTTTCTAATATGTATTCAAACCTGTTACATTTTGTTACTAGTAACATTCAAGCTGTTACTTGTACTATAACGATAGTTTTTGAATCAGCGGCGCTAGATGTTTGAAAGTGAAATAACGTTTGTAGCAGCTTATCATGAAACCTTCCCCCTGTTCCATGTCCCTTCGCACTGAATATTTTTCTTAAAACTTTCGACCAACTGCCAGAATTAGAGATGTCTTTTAGTTCAGTGTGTTATTAAATCCCTTCTATCAGCTCACACTCTCCTAATATATATCTTTTACACATTTTAAATAGTTAATACAATACTTTTTTATTCAACTAATCAAGTTGAGATACATTTTGTTTAACCTGTAGTGGATGAAGTTTGATGTTAACATTATTATTTTTCAAATATTTATGCAATAATTTGAGGGTCTAGGTCGGATTCAAACTGAGTATCTTCATGTTCGAAATCGAGCTCTTTATAATTGGCCAACTTTCCCATTAATAAATTTTCATTTCTCAAAGATGTACATGGAATTTTCTTTTCCCATCATCTGGTTGTCGTCAAAACCTCCATTGCACAACCTTAAATTGTTGTCATGGTTACAGCACAAAATCATAATAATGTTCTAGGATTTAAAATTAATGAAAAGAATAAAATAGAGAAAGAAACTGGGTTAATAGTATCAAACCCTGGTCCAAAAACATACAATGCGAAAGGAAAGCGAAAAGAAATTACACACAATGCAAGCGACGAAAAAAAGAAATCATATAAATAGTAATAAACAAAATTATTAGTCCAAAACCATACCCAGAAAGGAAAATGGAAAACTGCAAGGAAAATTGTTTTCTGCTTTGCACCTTAATATTGTAAATCTGACATACGTTTATAAATATTTATATTAGTTGTAATTATAATATAAAAAGTAACTAAAATAAAAGTTTTCTTTGTTGATTTAGCTCGTAAGTAGGAATCGACTTAAATTTTATTTATTACTAGTTTAGTTGATAATCATTTTGTTTTGTAATTTTATAGTAGATATATTTGAACATACTTATCAAAATAATAATAAAAAGTTTAAAATAAATAAATAAGAAAAAAAACAAACTAGGGCATACGTGTCACTGAATAGTTTAAAAGATTGTTTGGGGAATATATGAACCATCAAAGCTCAAGCCTATCGTTCGTTTCTAAAATCAAACAATAAAACCTTTTGAGAAATAATTTGTCTATTTGAAGCACATTAAAATTTAAAGGAGATTTGTATAAAAAACAAGTTTTATCTCATATAACTTATTTTACACTTTTACAGATTTGGTAATAGATATAAAAGACCGCTGTTTTGCGAATCATGTATAATATTTTATTCTGCTACGGTGACGTTTCGATAACTATATTATTATCATCATCATGGCTGAGAAATTTTCAGTGTTCCCTTAAAGGGAAAACCAAAGTAAAAGCGGTTCACCTCGTTCGCTTTAGCCGCTACTGCTTTGGTTTTTCCTTTATGGGGACTCTTTGAAAATTCTGCAGAAATGATGATTATAACGATATAGTTATCGAAACGCCACCGTAGCAGAATAAAATTATATACTTGATTCGCAAAACAACCGTCTTTTGTTTCTTTGATTTTCATCTCAATATTATTGAACGGATTTTTGATTCGATAACGTTCCGAGTTATAACATCACTAGGTCGGGCAAAAATACTTTTATACATCACATTATTTTTGTCTATGTAGTCGTTAAAGTTGCTTGCAGCAAAATTTGTTTTCACGAAAAAATACATTGATAATTTATAGAAAATACTCAATCGGTTGAAATTTAAAAAAATCATTTAGAATTATTTTCAATTGTACATTTTGATTCTTGTTATAAGACTTTACTATACCTAGCTTTTGTACATGCTCAGGCATCTAGTGTTTTGGGTATACATGTTTTGTTCAACTAAATTAAATATTATAAACACAAAATATTGTGTTAATTGTGTAAGCGTTTGTAAATAATAACATAGGCCTAAACTACCATATCATTAACTTGTAACAAAGTTAGTTGTTTTGTTTCCAAAAATAGTTAATACCAATTATTTAACAATAGTATTAAAATTCATATATGCTGGATAACAATATACAAAGTCCTAAAAGTAAGGTCAGTTCAAATTATTTGTTTAATATAACTAGTACGTGCAATCAAGAAAACCGCCTACGGTGTTTACTTAGATAACCCGCAGTACATGTAACTGAAGTTGCATATCACTGTACTGAAGGATTTATTAATGTCATACTCACTAATTTCTAATCTTTAGTAAGATGGTTTTAGAAATGTCTGATTTTCCACTGAAATTTCAAAATAAAATCCTGAATTTCCAAATAAATAAATAGCTCTTTTTATGATTAAATGATAACATTTGGGTGTTAAAATTACTAAGTAATAGTTGAATAGTATTGTGTTTTTTTGTAACCAGTAACGTTACGCCAAAATAAGAATATTGAGGACTTATTCATTAAATACCTATCCAGATTTTAACCATTAAAATATAATATTTTTTTCTTTGTCTACTGAAGTAAGAAATTAAGTGGTAAGTCAATCAAAAACGTGATTCCTCCACGTTTTTAAAACTTCTTTAAGGAAACATAATCACTTTAATTCACAAAAGTAATAAATAGTTTTAAAATAGACCTAAATAAATATTATAAATATGATTATACGACCTTGGTGTCAGAAAAGAAATATTTCTTTGCCTATTTTCTTACATTCAATATCTTAAAAATCGACGTTCTGCAATGTGGCATGATCTAAATGCTTTTCTTCTTCAGCCCAACTAAAATGTTTAGGGATGATAAACAGTTGTCAAGAAACATTAGCTAATTATTTATCAATAACGTCAATAGTTGGTACTCGATGAAATACAAAATTCTACTAGTTCCATTGTTAGAATAACCCATCACCGAATGAGTTTTATCTGTGGAGACGTACTTATTGTAGACCTTTGTCTGATCAGAACTTTGTGTTACTCAAAATTAATATATTTTGCATCCCTATTTACAAGACACATTTAGCATTTATAGCTTGGTTATAGATTGATCCCTGAAAGAGACCACTTGTTCATCAATTAGTATAAAGAGTTCAACTCGAAAAGTAATGATTAGATTACGGTACAAAATTTGAAAGCCTTTATGATCTACTCCGGTTTCATATCACCACTATACTGGCTCTTTTTCATTATCACCTGTTGAGATGTTAGAATTACCAATAAAGTAAATATTTCTGTCGATTTCACGCCAACTATCAAGAAACGTAACATCAGCAACACACTGCCAATTACATACTTGTCCAAGGAAAATTTAACACTGGCATCTAGAAAACAGCACCAAAGAATTGTTCAAACATCTGCTATCAGCTTCCTGTAATGAACCATTCAACGTAGGGACAGGTTTTAGGATTTTAAGTGGGAGTTTTCTTCCAGAGGATGGGTCTCTGTATTATATAGGGTCTAATACACATAGTCCTGGCTTTTTTGACATTAGACCTCTAATCCTGTTTGCTGCTTCCTGCTTCTATAGCTTTATCATAATTTGAAGGAATAAAACCAATTTTTAGAAACAATGAAATGAAAATTAATTTTATAATAATTTCTAACCTAAAACTAACTTGACCACGTCAGTCATCAGCTGAGGGTAATGTGTGTGCTTCCCCAACACATAAATATCACCGTCGACACAGTCTCCCAGACAGCTGTAGCCACGTCAAAAATCACAAAAATAATAGTAGGGATATTTTACATCTACTTCCTGTAATGAACCATTCCACGTAGGGACAGGTTTTGGGATTTAAAGTGGGGTTTGTCTTCCAGAGGATGGGTGTGTGACTCGTCAGCTGAGGGTGATGTGAGTGCTTCGACATCATGTAAATATCACCGTCAACACATAGTCACCCAGACAGCGTCCGCCACTATTATATATAGGCGGAGTCCTCGTTTTTAATGGTACAGTTACAGGATTATGTGAAGTTTAGGATTTTAGAATAAAACACACATTGGATACATAGCTGAAAACAAAAAGGAAAATATATTACATTCCCAATATCACGACATGCCTACAAAGAAAGCTGTAGTCCTGGCCTCTTACCAGGAATAACTTCACAATCAATTTTGTTTTATAATTATTTTGTTACTGTTATTATATTGTAAAATATTTGCCCTATATTCCTATACTATTTGTCTGATACTATATTGTTAGTAATTCCACAAAGCTGTAATAATTCTAAAAATATTTTAGCCCCAAACCTAATAACCTTAAGTACGTAACATACCCAACAGACAAAATTAGTTCACAGATCTTTTATACGTAAAAGTGGTTTAAACGTTCGAATCAGATGACTATAAAGGAAGATTAACCACAATTGCAGTAAGAGGTTAGGTCTCACTTCATTGGGTTTATTTTGTTTCAGCCAGTTTTAGAGCACATTTCGGTCCTCACTAACACTTCTTACTACTATTATGTCATGAAAACTATCCTTAAATACATGTTGCTAGTTTAAAAACACTTAATATAATTTAAAAAATTAAAACCTATCTGAAATAACTTAAAAATCGCAAAAAAGCGACACAATATTCCTGTGCTGATTATAAAGTCACACGATTCATCTGTTGTATGATTCTCGTTAGATGGTAATTCAACAGATGGCAGCATATGTCGTAAATATCCTGCGGAATTTATTCAGCATAACGTGATCCAAGCCCCCAGGTTTCCTGCATGATCTGTCGCGGGATTTTTCCTGGTAGGGTTTCTTTCTTGCCAGGTTTTTTCATCCCGCTCTTAGCGCGACACTTACCGTACTGTTTCATTTCACTATTTCCTGATTCACCATGGAAAGAGCTTATGAGCTTGGTACATGGGCAATCAATCCCGTTTCCTTCACTCGCGTTAGGGATACAAACCGCATGCGCGTGTGAGACGGAGGTAGCTCATTAGAGGTAGGCTGCCAAGAGGGCTGAGCGGTTTCTGGGGTCCAGATCCGATGAAATACTCAGCGGGGTACTTAAAGTACTATTTCATCCCACTATCTCCTCATTTTCTATGGAAAGAGCTTATCAACTCGGTACATTGACAACGAATCCCGTTTTACATACACATTTATGTACACGCTGGTATTAGAGTACGCAGAAATTATTGAAGATAATTACTTTTGAATGAAAAAATCTTATAAACTTGATTATCATTATATCTTTTTCCTCTTAATAATTAGTTATATACACTCACCAATTATTCTCTAACCCTTTTTGTGGATTGGACGTAACGGGTGGAATATCTTATCCTTATATTGTAACTTAGGATTTTTCGTCTCCACCATAAGCTAGGAATGGTCGATCCAGTGACTTTAACGGATGTGATTTTAGTGACAGCGCCAGGCTTGGATCAGTGAAAAGGGATACTGAGACAGATATGTATGTGCCAATTACAAGTAGGCATACTACACTGGTGACGAAAGACAGTGCCAGTGACATTATTATTAGGAAGCTACTGCAACACAAACACTGGGATAATAAATTATATAATCGCTTATAAAACTACAAAATAACAGTTTAACTACAACATAGGGTTAGGGTTTAATTACAGAATAGAGTTTATTTACAGTATTGGATGTTTGTATTAACAAAAAGGATTCGCCTGACCTTATCAAAACTTAACCGAGGTCTTCTTTCATTTAAAATGTATCCTTCCTTAGAGAATAGACTTTCGCAAGGTAGGGATGTGGCTAGTCCACAAGAATGTTGTTTCACTAGTTTGCACAAATTAGGATAATTATAGGAGCCCATACCTCGCTTTTTTCGGAAAGCCATTTTACTTAAAAATAAACTCATACGGAATTAAGAATAAACTATAGAGACTACGGTTTACAACTCTGTCACTGTCCTGAAATCTGACTCTCACACACGACGTAAATGATTTAAAACCAGTGATACCAACAAATCAACCAATGACAGCCTCGGTAAAATATCAGTAACTATAAATTTAGTGACGTCGACATTTTGTTCAATCACAACAGAGAAAACCCCCACCCTCTTCAGTCAACGATACTGCACGATGATCGGCGCCGTGTCCGACCGATTAGAGTAGATCCAGTGACAGCGACAAATTAAACGTAATGACAGCCGCGGTAAAATATCAGTAACTATAAATTCAGTGACGTCGACATTTTGTTCATTCACAACAGAGAAAACCCCCACCCTCTTCAGTCAACGATACTGCACGATTATCGGCGCCGTGTCCAACCGATTAGAGTAGATCCAGTGATATAAATTAAACGCAATGACAGTCGCGGTAGAATATCAGTAGCTTTCCAGTCAATGACTACGACGTTTAGCTTCCAATCGATCCATTGTCACTGGAACTGGCATTTTCCATATTTTTTCACTGGTACCACCAACGACAAATGAATATCAGTGACAAAGTCACCGGGATAGATATATCGACCATCCCTACCTTAAGCCCATCTATTTTCACAGGGTATAAGGTTACATATCTGAAGGCATCCCAATTTGTTACCATATAAACACAACCTGCTACCCAGTGGAACCCAACAAAAACGATTATTACCAAAACAAAACTACCAATTACTATCTTTCAAGAGGATATTATGGTCAGTAGGTTGAATATAAGAGAAGAATCAACAATGGAGCCGAAGCCTGGGTTAGAGTTGAGAGAATTTTGTAAATGTTTTGTAAGATAACTGCTGATTGATTACTGTAGAACGTATGGTTTATAGATTATGAATAGTTTATATAAACAACAGAAATTAATAGGTTAGCTTGAGAAGGATCTTCCCAGCAATAAAAGCTTACAGTTAGCTATTGCATTACAAAATAAAAGACTAATATTATTGTAGTGTGTAGAGAAGGCTCAATCTGTGAGTGGATAGCGTAACTAAATATTGTTACAACAAAAGAGAAGGTAAAGGTGAGCATTTGAGTACAATAGTTTTACAAGTTCATTATCTCAAAGAAGAAGAGAGTTTATTAAAATTTGCTTGGACAGTGAAATACATTTTTGTGTACATATAAACTTTAAAAATAAATAGATGTCGATGAACATTTATTAAGATTTTAAAAGTAATAAGTTGCAAAAAACAAATTTTTAAAATTTTATAAAATTTAATATAAATAAATTGAAATACTTAATGTTGAAATAAAAATATGAGAATATAATTTAATTATTATAATAGGCAACAATACCGTTCTCCATGAGGTACTTGAGAGCTTGTATAATGTCTAGCATTCGGACACTTATACTGGAACTTTTCAGGCACACTCTATCTACTCTTCTAATACGTAGGCCTAACTATTAGCAAGGTAGCTGGCTGACTTGACTTGCACTACTAGGCCACTACATATACATACAATACACAAACACACATATTTAATGTGCATTAACATAGTTAATAAGCATTAACTCGTTGGTCACTTGACAGATACCGCGCTTATGCTTACACACACACACGCGCGCGCGCGCGCGCTCCTTGAGTGCCTATATGGCAATAGGCTTGTTTCCAGTTGTATGATTATTAACTAATCGAGTTAATAATTGTTACCTTTTTTCTAGGGCATTAGGACTAGTTTATTATTATTTTTTTTGTTTACAAGACACAACCTATTGGGAACTGATTGTTCTCGGAGCAAGTCGTCAGTCAGACCACAAAAATATTTTATTATAAATTGTTATATTTTGTAAATTGAATTTATTGAAATAAAAAACTTTGGATATTTGTGTTTTAATTTATTTACGTAAAAAGTAATTATGTAATGTTATGTATTTTATGTTTTCTAATTAAAAGTAATTTATTTTGTATATGTAAAATTAATTTTTAATAAAATTTAATCAGAATTTAAAGTCATATTTTATACTTGAATAAATAATATATTTATAATAATCTCTGTACATAAAAGCGAATGTATGTATGTATCTTATGAACGCCTAAATAGCTAAACAGAAGTTAATGAAATTTGGAGGGATTGTTTAACATATTCCGAGGATGGTTCGTGTGAAGTTTGGTGTACATCCATCCACAGGGCTCAACGCCAGAGACTTAGGATGGTTTAGTCTATAGCCTTACATAAGTCTAATGTTAAAATGTATATCCACTGGCGTTACTTAATTTAAAAAATTATAAACACAATGAAAAATAAAAATACCTTATTCATGATTTTAAATGGTTTGAAAATGCTAAATTCTATGTACAATAAATTATTGCCACCACACCTAGTGACATAAAAAGTAGGATCGTCGATAATTGCAGTAAATGAAATATAATTATTTAAACATTTGATTTGCTTTTCTTATTGGAAAATTAATTAATAATTTTCCATTTTCCATTATAAAATTAAGATTTCGGGCGCAGCAAGGCGCCGGGTAACGCTAGTTGTATTTTAAAAAGTATGATTCTGAAACAATTTCATAAAGTTGTATACTTTGATTAATCAATGAAAAATTCATCTAATGTTTTGTTGACACTAAACAGTAATTTGAAATTTGTGTTAGGGTTATTTTTGTTTGTAATTTCTTGGGAAAATTATAAAGCCGACTTGCTTCGCTCCTCGCATTGCAGAGATGAATCAAAAAAGCACTTCCTATTCTTATGGTTTAAAAGACTCACACGTTAAGGACGGTTGAGCACACTTCAAGCAGCACACAGGTTTTATTTTAATTGTTATAAACATTAAGGTGAAGTAGGAAACCCCTGGAGTCTCCTTCCAATGTGATCCACAACTTAAAGGGTGGAAGGTAAGGAGGAGAGAAAGTGGTGTCACTAGTTACTTTAAAAGCCGTATAAAATCGGTAATGGTAGTAATAAAAGCTTGCGAAAAGAGATATATTCCCGGTACCCTAATCGACAGAGTGATTAACTAGTCGCTGAGTAAAGGAGTATATTACTAATAATTGATAAGAGGAGTAAAATATAATAATATTACAGTTTACAAGATATTTTCTTTCAAAAGTAATTAGTTTTAATAATTTGTTGCGTGTCCTTAAAATATCAGAGTGTACATAAATGTATTCATATATTCATTTTCTAAAAAAATAAACACCAAGATTTATTTAGTTAATTAGAGCTTAGCTAGTGAGAACTATTCACAAAGGTAAAAGTCAAATTAGTGAACTCAAAATCTCACAGAAAATTAGTTTTAACACACACACAACAAGCTAGTTTCGGCGACGAAGTCACCTTCCTCAGTGCTTGGCTACTACTAAGATTTATTATTGTATTATTGTAATATTAGCGGTAGGCATGGTTGATTTCTAAATTAATTGGTTGAATCGAGTTCAGCCTTGGCACAGTGCTTAATTAGGAAGGGGGTTATCGGTCACAGAACCGAGATCAATTCTGCTTGGAATCAAAATCAAGTCACTGATATTTAGTTTCTTTGTGTGCTCATCTCTGGTGTCAACACATATTTGGCCAAGTTGTTACTGTGGTTTCTTTGTAAAGCCAACGCATTTCCCTGAGGTTTGGCAAGGAATGAAGGTTTCAACATAAAGCCTTGCTTATAGACGTTGCTTCAGAAGTGAGGTTTCATTGCTCAGTTGCTGTCTGATACAAAAGCATAGCAGGGTGTTGTTTTTCTTGATGGTTTTTCCTGAAAAAAATCATCATTAACTGCAGCTCGGTGTAGAGAATGTTCTGGAATGTTACAAGACGGAGGATGGCTCCGGTTTTGTTTTGAGTTAACCATTGCCTGCTTGGTTATCAATCTCTTTCACACTTGCATAGCTTATACAATACCCCAGCTTTTTAAGGGATGGTATTAACAACTTCGATCTAGAATTAACCATTTATCATACAACAAAATGTTCTGGAATGTTAGAAGACGGAGGATGGCTCCGGTTTTGTTTTGAGTTAACCATTGCCTGCTTGGTTATCAATCTCTTTCACACTTGCATAGCTTATACAATACCCCAGCTTTTTAAGGGATGGTATTAACAACTTCGATCTAGAATTAACCATTTATCATACAACAAAATGTTCTGGAATGTTAGAAGACGGAGGATGGCTCCGGTTTTGTTTTGAGTTAACCATTGCCTGCTTGGTTATCAATCTCTTTCACACTTGCATAGCTTATACAATACCCCAGCTTTTTAAGGGATGGTATTAACAACTTCGATCTAGAATTAACCATTTATCATACAACAAAATGTTCTGGAATGTTAGAAGACGGAGGATGGCTCAGGTTTTGTTTTGAGTTAAAACATCATTGCCTGCTTGGTTATCCATCTATTTCACACTTGTATAGCTTATACAATACCCCAGCTTTTTAAGGATTGCTATTAACAACTTCGATCTAGTATTAACGATTTATCCTACAACAATGTCACGAATTATGTCCGATCCACGGAACAATCTGAGAAACACTGATGTATAAAAGTAAAACCAGACACGTCTCTACGTTCGCTCCGAAACGTCGCAGCTTAACCGTAGGTATATACTAATAACAGTTTAATTAGTAAATAGTCCCGTCTTTCTAACTACAAACTGCTTTGACGACATGGGGTCTCTTATAGGGGTTTTCTTTATAGTTAATTACCACTCTTACTAATTGCATGGAAATTGAGTTTAATGTAAAGTTTACTGCAAACATAGTAATTAGGCCTTACTGTAAAGTATAAAATATACAATTTATTAGGAATACACTGTGGTTGAATATTAATAATAAATACTCAAAGACCTCAACCTCAGTAGCCCTAACGCGAGTGAAGGATTCAGGATGATTGTCCAGGTACCAAGCTATTGAGTTCTTTCCATGAAAAATCGGGAGGTAATGAAATTAAATAGTACATTAAGAACGGGATGAAAAAAACCTGGCAAGAAAGAAACCCTGACAGGAAAAATCCTTCTTTAGATCATGCAGGAACCCTGGGGGCTGGGTCGACCTTATTCTATAAGTGAGGTATTATGTTACATTATTATTGAAGCGAGTGACATGCACTTCTTCTTCTGCAGCAACTGAAATGGGCATGCAAGGTTGTGTTAACAGTTTCGTTGAAAGGACGAAAGCAATTTGATGCAGTTATATCACAAATTTTGCCCATTGCATATTTTACGAAAGAGATATTTCTTTTTACAGCATGGAACAACTAGACGAACGTAGTTCCACTGTTCTCTACAAGGTAGCGCACAAATCTGCTTCTTGTATGTTGATTCTTTGGATGCTTGGTAGGTTTTGAGAGAACGTAAATTATAGATCGTATCAGGTTTTATGAATTTAGACAGATGTGATTTTTGGTTTATGTGTGCACCTCTGGTACTACGAGCTGGGAGAAGGAGGTTTTAGAAAAATGGTATTAGTACCTTACGCAAAATTAAACAAGATTTAGTTTTGTGGCTAATAAAATATTTAATAAAAGTAACTTTGAATTCAATCGATTATATTACATGAAATTAAATCACAAATTTCGCTGGTAGGCTTTGTAATAACGAGATAAGCAACTAAAATAATTTGAAAATAGCATTACGCCTAATCCAATGAGCAGGAAGAAACAATCCCGTATCGAAAACATATAACCATTACAATTACCGCAGTTTTATATAGATGAGGGGGTTTTATGGAATATCATTTAGGATGCATTAATTGTGTTTAGTGTAAAAATAACTTTACGTACTGATTAAAAATCCCTAAAAACATAATGAGACATACTACAAGCTATTGTAACGATCTATCACTTGTTAGAACAAACATTTATTTTGTGTTATAAAAACAATGTAGGGTACTGTATTAAAGTCGAAAACGTGTTAAATAGAAAATAATTTGAAATATTCGGGTAATATGGAGTGTATAACCTACACCATAGAAAAACTTGACTGAAATATTAATTTATTTTATAAAACTTAGTTTTTAGATTATTATTCAAGTGATTTCTGCTTCGCGTCATTTTGCAAAAGCCACTCAGTCTATTTTTATTTCTCTGCTCCAGAATGACCACAGCAGTATTTCCCAAACTTGTTTTGAACAAGACATACTTTACAAAGGTTACCAAAGGGCTCAGCACAGCTTATTTTCGGAGAGAGGGAAGTAGGGTGGGGGTATATTTAAATTTTATTTTTCATATCCCTTGTTTTAAGCCTAAAAACTACAATAGTACCTTAATCTTTCTAACAACCTAAGGAATACGCATTAGCTTACAATATCGTAAATAATATAGTTTTATTGAGAAAATAAACCATATAAACAACAAAAGAAACCGTAATATGAAGCAGGGAGAACTGGAGACCTAAATTCCAAAGCAACTTTGTTTGTTTTTTATTATTTATTGTTGTTTCTTTTATTTTGTTTTTTATTATTTGGTTTCCAATTATAGATTTTATATTAAGAGATTCCTAAGCTACGTAATTATTGCTAGCATATTTTATGTTGTTTTGTTATGGAACATGTGTTTATATCTGTTATGCTTATATCCGTTGAGTATTGTGTTTATATTCTTCTTCGTCAGCAATCCCGAGAGCGCCACACATACCCTCTCTATGTATATCTACTAGGACTTAACGTTAGAGACTTCAACACTTACATAGACAGTAATCTGTGTCTCTATCGTCGCCATTTATTCATCGCGTTAACTTCCTCCACTTTTTCTGGTTGAATTTACTCACTAAGAGTTATTACCTATTCTGAAATCTGTGTCACGACTTGCCGGCATGATGTCACACCCTTTGGGAAACACTGAGCTAAATCGTTAGATACAAACCTTCTCTTTGATGTTTGGAATTTACGTCGCAGAAGGAACAATCAGCGTCTGTATTTTCCGAATCTTTTGTCATGAAATAAATTGCAGCCGATACTTTAGAGTATTGGATAATGTGGTCAACTAGTATGTAACTTTTAACAGGTTTGTTCGTCTTATTGATTGTTTGTGTTCCATTCTAACTTGTGTTGTGGTATATTTGTAAATTGAATATTGCCCTAATGCGTTGGGATGCGGTCTTTTTTTGTTAATGTGGGAATTTCTAGGTTGCGGTTGGTGTTTGTGTGTGGTATTTCCTTTTATGTGGTTAGTTTACAGAGTTATTTATAATTATTTTTTTACAGTGTTACAGTATTATGTGGTTAGAGTCAGTGTTATTTTACATATGAGCACATGTGTTGCTTAAATCGATCTTATAGGCTTATATGCTATGATCGACCTTTTAATAACACTATTTTGTTCAATTCCTACTATTAATTCACACTTTCCTTATATATATATATATATATATATATATATATATATATATATATATTGTATAAAATAAATAAAATTAATAATAAAATCATATTTACTTATGAAACTGAAACAAACAATAAAATAAATTTTCTAGATTTAACAATAATAAGAAAAAATGAAACATTTGAATATATGATATGCCGTAAACTAACTTTAACAAACCAAATTATACCAAATAATTCTAATCATCCATATAATCAAAAAAATGGCTGCTTTATGTAACTTATTATATAGAATGCATAAAATACCCATGAATGAAGAAAATAAAATAAGAGAAAAAACATAATTTATCAAATTGCATTAGAAAACGGTTATAAAAAGAAAACTGTTGACAAACTTAATTATAATATTTTTAATAGACAAAATAATAATTTAATTTGCAATAGTAATAATAATACAATATTGACTTCATTTTTATTTATAGGCCATGAAATAAAAAATATCACCAAATTATTTAAAAATACAAATATCAAAATTGCATACAAAACTAATAACAAAATAATAAACATAATAAATAACAATAATAAAATAATTAATATGCGTGAAAAAAGTGGTGTTTATAAATTAGAATGCGAAAACTGTAATAAAGCTTATATAGGTCAAACCAAGAAAAAATTAAAAGAAAAATATAAAGAACATTTGAATGCCTATATTAATCCAGAAATATATAAATCAAATTTTGCAAATTATTGTATTAATAATAAGCACCAATTTCCAAATATTGAAAATATGAAACTTGTAAAAGAAATTAATAAGGGATTAAGAACGAATATATATGAAGCATTCTAAATATATAAATACAAAATAATAATAAATTAATAAAAGAACAAATACATTCTAAATTTGATACTATATTCAATGTCTATAATGTTACAGCAACAATATAAATTTGGCAATTTGTATAAGTTTAGCAACAATTCTATTTCTAATTTAACATATGTTTTAGGCCTATAGCTTATAATAATGTAATTTTCATTCCTGATGATGTCGGTACTGTTTACCAACGAAAGGCTTTGGATATAAATTAATAAATATTCTTGTATTTGAATAACCTATGTTGTTTTAATATATATATATATATATATATATATAAAGAACATAAGTCAAAATATAAATACAAGAATTATAATTGAATTTACAATTGAATAATAATATTCCTGATGATGTTGGTACTGTTAGGCAACGAAAAGCTTTGAATTGTAAATTCAATTATAATTCTTGTATTTGTATATTGACTTGTGTTCTTTATTAATACACAAGAATACATATTGTGATATATATATATATATATATATATATATATATATATACTATATATATTTTATTAAATTTATTATTTACTAAAAGTTAAAAAAAATGTATTTGAACTTAAGTGGACGAATAAAAAGTAATTTATTAACGATTTAATATTTGGACAAGATATATATATATATATATATATATATATATATATATATATGTGTGTGTGTGTGTGTGTGTGTGTGTGTGTGTGTGTGTGTGTGTGTGTGTGTGTGTGTGTGTGTGTGTGTGTGTGTGTGTGTATGTGTGTGTGTGTGTGTGTGTGTGTGTGTGTGTGTGTGTGTGTGTGTGTGTGTGTGTGTGTGTGTGTGTGTGTGTGTGTGTGTGTGTGTGTGTGTGTTTGTATACGTTATCTATTCATCCAATCAAGTTCAAATACATTTTTTAAAACTTGTAGTGGATGACACTTGTTGTTAATACAACGTTTCAAATAATAATTTAGGAATAAAATAAAATTATTTTTCCACCTAATATTGTGATTCTTACATATGCATTTACATATTTATTTCTAATTATTTATTAGATAGAAACTCAAAGAAATTGTTTTTTGACCTAGGTCAGAATTTACTTTATTTTTTTTTTAATATATATATATATATATATATATATATATATTACTTGTTTCATAATTCATATTGTTTGAAGTTTAACCTTTGTGTGCCTCTCTCTTCGTCATAAGTGTTTTCAGCAACATCATACTCCAAATTTAATAATTAAAACGAGATCCTGTAATACATATTTATTGCACATTATTGCTATGAAAGAAAAGTTAAACTTTTGACCTTAAATAAATAAATAAACACTATACGCTTAAGGGACTAAATTAAAAGGGATTAAAATTAAAGATCGATTGTGTGAAACAGGAATGGGAAAAGTGAGGAAGATTAGGCCTAAGAAGGAAGAGGGCAACAGAAGGTGACCTTGCATTAAAATGTTGGTCATTGACCGTAGACGCCGCACCTCACAGAACGTATGCAAATTAAGCACGCATTCATTGTAGATGTCAGTGTCAATGGGACCGAATCTGTCTAATGAACCCTCACCTTGGTCAACTTATACACCTGCCTTATAGCTTTTCCCACAAAGTCGGAAACTCTAGGGAAAACGTGGACAGACTTTAGTTAGACTTTCGAGGTAACGGTTTTGATTAATATTTTACTTACGTATTAAAAACAGGTATAAACAGAAGTTGTTTAAAGCTAATTCCTACTTAGATCGGTAAAAGAAAATTTTACATTAGTTACTTAAATAATTAAAATAAGTACAAATATAACATATACGTTGAAACAGCTGTTCTATAATATAACATGTGACATAAAACCAGCTGTTTAATGTAATCATATGTTATCACTTATTTTAAGCCAAATAGAACCAAACAACTATATTGCTCGCCCTGCCGCCCTTTAGTGAAAAGTTTTTCTCCAATATAAAGCTAAAATTAATTCATAAAATTTATTTAATAAATAAATATTTGAAAAAAACTGTATTAACATCAAGTTTCATCCACTAAAAGTTTAAAAAAATGTATTTGAACTTAAGTGGACGAATAAAGAGTATTTTATTAACGATTTAATATTTGGACACGTTAAATAAATAAATAAATAAATATATATATATATATATATATATATATATATATATATATATATATATATATATATATATATAGAATATCAAATGTGTTTTCCTGTTAGAATATTTTTAAGATCAAATAATATACACAAATACAGGAATATTTAATTTATTGAATAATAAACTCAAAGCTTTTCGTTGGTTTACATTACCAACATCCTCAGGAGTTACAATACTAAGAATGAATCATTCTTAGTATTGTAACTCCTGAGGATGTTGGTAATGTAAACCAACGAAAAGCTTTGAGTTTATTATTCAATAAATTAAATATTCCTGTATTTGTGTATATTATTTGATCTTATAAATATATATATATATATATATATATATATATATATATATAAATATTAAAACAACATAGGTTATTCAAATACAAGAATATTTATTAATTTATATTCAAAGGTTTTCGTTGGTAAACAGTACCAACATCATCAGGAATGGAAATTACAATAATTATTGTAATTTTCATTCCTGATGATGTTGGTACTGTTTACCAACGAAAAGCTTTGAATATAAATTAATAAATATTCTTGTATTTGAATAACCTATGTTGTTTTAAATTAGTAAACAAGAAAACGTATTATATATATATATATATATATATATATATATATATATATATATATATTCTTGATATTTTTCGTTATCCATTGTTTTTCCGTTGCACTTAACTTCATATATATATATATATATATATATATATATATATATATATATATACACGCACATAAGCGCGCACACACACACTCATATATATATATATATATATATATATATATATATATATATATATATATATATATATATTGAGAGTGTGAACTAATAAAATGATTTGAAAAAGATGTTTAGATCTAAATATGCATTTGTAACAAAATTTAAAAACTAACGATTGATGGATACCAAACAAACATTAAGGTCAATTAACGAGTCTGAAATTATTAAACCAGTCATTTATAAACTTTAAATGATTTGCGCAGAGTCGATGCTAAAACATATTGAAACTTCGGCGCTAAACAAAAGTTAAAATTAAACTGAATAATAGACGATAATTAACTCAGAAAGTTAAGCTATTCGAAGAGATATGAAAACTTTTAAAAATTATTCAAATCAGTTGTTATATGTATCATTATTTTACACGATTCAAGTCTTGTTTATATTATGGTAATACATTTAAATCATTTATAATAACGATGCATAAAATGCTGAGCACTTCGAACTTTTAAACCAGTTTGAAATATTTCGTTTGTTAGTTTGTAAAAATATCATGCAAATGAACTCCAACACTTGGCAACATGCCAGAATAAACAAGCATGGTATTTCAAGCGAAGCGCTGAAATTTAGTTCAGTAAAAGGTTGGACTAATATTTTTATTTCAGTTTTAAACCCGGTTAGCGGGTAGATTCCCCCTGAACAAGTCTACTCCAGGAAAACAACACCGCCAACTGGATGTTATGATATCCCCCTATCCCTGGGAGATTATGTCCATCTCATATACCATCTCCATTATACCAGGTCATTATACCATCTCAAAGTATCTTCTTACAGAAGTTAGTAACGGGTTGACACTTCTTTATGATCTTTATAAATATACACATTGCAGGTGTACTTCAGGTATGCCACCCTGCACACGAGATATCATGACCCCTCCTTATATCATCTCAAAGTATCTTCTTACAGAAGTTAGTAACGGATTGACACTTCTTTATGATCTTTATAAATATACACATTGCAGGTGTACTTCAGGTATGTCACCCTGCACACGAGATATCATGACCCCTCCTTATATCATCTCAAAGTATCTTCTTACAGAAGTTAGTAACGGGTTGACACTTCTTTATGATCTTTATAAATATACACATTGCAGGTGTACTTCAGGTATGCCACCCTGCACACGAGATATCATGACCCCTCCTTATATCATCTCAAAGTATCTTCTTACAGAAGTTAGTAACGGATTGACACTTCTTTATGATCTTTATAAATATACACATTGCAGGTGTACTTCAGGTATGTCACCCTGCACACGAGATATCATGACCCCTCCTTATATCATCTCAAAGTATCTTCTTACAGAAGTTAGTAACGGGTTGACACTTCTTTATGATCTTTATAAATATACACATTGCAGGTGTACTTCAGGTATGTCACCCTGCACACGAGATATCATGACCCCTCCTTATATCATCTCAAAGTATCTTCTTACAGAAGTTAGTAACGGGTTGACACTTCTTTATGATCTTTATAAATATACACATTGCAGGTGTACTTCAGGTATGCCACCCTGCACACGAGATATCATGACCCCTCCTTATATCATCTCAAAGTATCTTCTTACAGAAGTTAGTAACGGGTTGACACTTCTTTATGATCTTTATAAATATACACATTGCAGGTGTACTTCAGGTATGCCACCCTGCACACGAGATATCATGACCCCCTCCTTATATCATCTCAAAGTATCTTCTTACAGAAGTTAGTAAAGGGTTGACACTTCTTTATGATCTTTATAAATATACACATTGCAGGTGTACTTCAGGTATGCCACCCTACACACGAGATATCATGACCCCTCCTTATACCATCTCAAAGTATCTTCTTACAGAAGTTAGTAAAGGGTTGACACTTCCTTATGATCTTTATAAATATACACATTGCAGGTGTACTTCAGGTATGCCACCCTGCACACGAGATATCATGACCCCTCCTTATATCATCTCAAAGTATCTTCTTACAGAAGTTAGTAACGGGTTGACACTTCTTTATGATCTTTATAAATATACACATTGCAGGTGTACTTCAGGTATGCCACCCTAGACACGGGATATCATGACCCCTCCTTATATCATCTCAAAGTATCTTCTTACAGAAGTTAGTAACGGGTTGACACTTCTTTATGATCTTTATAAATATACACATTGCAGGTGTACTTCAGGTATGTCACCCTGCACACGAGATATCATGACCCCTCCTTATATCATCTCAAAGTATCTTCTTACAGAAGTTAGTAACGGGTTGACACTTCTTTATGATCTTTATAAATATACACATTGCAGGTGTACTTCAGGTATGTCACCCTGCACACGAGATATCATGACCCCTCCTTATATCATCTCAAAGTATCTTCTTACAGAAGTTAGTAAAGGGTTGACACTTCTTTATGATCTTTATAAATATACACATTGCAGGTGTACTTCAGGTATGTCACCCTGCACACGAGATATCATGACCCCTCCTTATATCATCTCAAAGTATCTTCTTACAGAAGTTAGTAAAGGGTTGACACTTCTTTATGATCTTTATAAATATACACATTGCAGGTGTACTTCAGGTATGTCACCCTGCACACGAGATATCATGACCCCTCCTTATATCATCTCAAAGTATCTTCTTACAGAAGTTAGTAACGGGTTGACACTTCTTTATGATCTTTATAAATATACACATTGCAGGTGTACTTCAGGTATGTCACCCTGCACACGAGATATCATGACCCCTCCTTATATCATCTCAAAGTATCTTCTTACAGAAGTTAGTAACGGGTTGACACTTCTTTATGATCTTTATAAATATACACATTGCAGGTGTACTTCAGGTATGTCACCCTGCACACGAGATATCATGACCCCTCCTTATATCATCTCAAAGTATCTTCTTACAGAAGTTAGTAACGGGTTGACACTTCTTTATGATCTTTATAAATATACACATTGCAGGTGTACTTCAGGTATGCCACCCTGCATACGAGATATCATGACCCCCTCCTTATATCATCTCAAAGTATCTTCTTACAGAAGTTAGTAACGGGTTGACACTTCTTTATGATCTTTATAAATATACACATTGCAGGTGTACTTCAGGTATGCCACCCTGCACACGAGATATCATGACCCCCTCCTTATATCATCTCAAAGTATCTTCTTACAGAAGTTAGTAAAGGGTTGACACTTCTTTATGATCTTTATAAATATACACATTGCAGGTGTACTTCAGGTATGCCACCCTACACACGAGATATCATGACCCCTCCTTATACCATCTCAAAGTATCTTCTTACAGAAGTTAGTAAAGGGTTGACACTTCCTTATGATCTTTATAAATATACACATTGCAGGTGTACTTCAGGTATGCCACCCTGCACACGAGATATCATGACCCCTCCTTATATCATCTCAAAGTATCTTCTTACAGAAGTTAGTAACGGGTTGACACTTCTTTATGATCTTTATAAATATACACATTGCAGGTGTACTTCAGGTATGCCACCCTAGACACGGGATATCATGACCCCTCCTTATATCATCTCAAAGTATCTTCTTACAGAAGTTAGTAACGGGTTGACACTTCTTTATGATCTTTATAAATATACACATTGCAGGTGTACTTCAGGTATGTCACCCTGCACACGAGATATCATGACCCCTCCTTATATCATCTCAAAGTATCTTCTTACAGAAGTTAGTAACGGGTTGACACTTCTTTATGATCTTTATAAATATACACATTGCAGGTGTACTTCAGGTATGTCACCCTGCACACGAGATATCATGACCCCTCCTTATATCATCTCAAAGTATCTTCTTACAGAAGTTAGTAAAGGGTTGACACTTCTTTATGATCTTTATAAATATACACATTGCAGGTGTACTTCAGGTATGTCACCCTGCACACGAGATATCATGACCCCTCCTTATATCATCTCAAAGTATCTTCTTACAGAAGTTAGTAAAGGGTTGACACTTCTTTATGATCTTTATAAATATACACATTGCAGGTGTACTTCAGGTATGTCACCCTGCACACGAGATATCATGACCCCTCCTTATATCATCTCAAAGTATCTTCTTACAGAAGTTAGTAACGGGTTGACACTTCTTTATGATCTTTATAAATATACACATTGCAGGTGTACTTCAGGTATGTCACCCTGCACACGAGATATCATGACCCCTCCTTATATCATCTCAAAGTATCTTCTTACAGAAGTTAGTAACGGGTTGACACTTCTTTATGATCTTTATAAATATACACATTGCAGGTGTACTTCAGGTATGTCACCCTGCACACGAGATATCATGACCCCTCCTTATATCATCTCAAAGTATCTTCTTACAGAAGTTAGTAACGGGTTGACACTTCTTTATGATCTTTATAAATATACACATTGCAGGTGTACTTCAGGTATGCCACCCTGCATACGAGATATCATGACCCCCTCCTTATATCATCTCAAAGTATCTTCTTACAGAAGTTAGTAACGGGTTGACACTTCTTTATGATCTTTATAAATATACACATTGCAGGTGTACTTCAGGTATGCCACCCTGCACACGAGATATCATGACCACAAGGGAATTTTATTTCCCTACCTCAATACTCCCTATATTAAAAATCCTATCTAATCGTTTCATAAGGTATACTGTACCTTCTGATCGACCTACAATACTACAACACCGTAAGCGCCAAAATAAACAGTACTAAAACTGAAACAGCTGTAGTAGAAAGACCGATATAGGTTGTTGTCGGTCGTTTTATAGGAGACCCTCAGGAGATTTTGTTGTGCCTGAATCCTGCCTTTTCGTTCACAACTGCTTTAGCAAGATAGCGTAACCAGCCACACTGCCTTAGACAACATTTCTTTCCTTGAAAAAACTTTTGGTAACCACCTCTTTTCCCTTAGAACAAACTTTCTATGTGCAGCCTACTCACCCGACCTTACACCCCCTGACACCTATGTCTGGTCAATGATAAGGGAGAATATTTTCCGTAATGACGCACCAACCACCATCGTCCAACTACAGAAAAAATAGCCATGTGTATATGGAGCATGAAACAACCCCTCTCCACCAAAATTATGCACAAATTTTAAGAACGGTACGAGTATAGGCTCAAATTGAACGTAGGTCATGTAGAACATGTTTAAACCCCAGTATAACCAATTACTTCTTTTTACTTGTATGTGTTTGTAAAACTATGTAAATAAAATAAAATAAAAATTACATCGTTTCAGTACGGGTTATTTGACGCATTTGGTAATTTAACAAATTTTGAATATTTATATAGTATACAAATCCGTATTATGATTTCGTTCGTGCATTTAACAGAGTGGAACTACGGTTTCGTGTCAGAGTTATCATCAGGAGTACGAATGGCTTTTATTAATCTGATGTGAACAGTTGTAAGGGATTCAATCACACGAATGGATGGTTTGTGCCTTCTATGGTATGTATTGTAATTTGAATATTTGTATCAGAATTTTTTTAATTGGTTTGCCCAGCCTTGTGTGTAACTAATTGTAACTTAAAATCTTAGAAATTCGTGTGCCCTTTGTTAAAGATTCTAATTATCCTCCCCACAACTTATGATAACTAGCTTAAACAAATCCTAAAGCACATCATCGTTTACAATAGCCTTTATAGTCCAGGCAATTACGGTTTACCCTCCTAACTTAAAAAATGTTTTAAAAAATACTATGTTAATGAACCAATACTTTTTGATTTATGGTTGAGTGTAAATGTCCCTTTCTTTTACAAAAAAGCATGATTTTAAACGATTATCGATGAATAACATAAAAACTGTACAGAAAGAGATAAGATTTTCTAAACGACAAGTTTTAACAGTGACTGGAAAGTTGATACGTAAATGTTTGATCCACCAATCCGGACGTACAAAAACACCAAATCGTAAACATGACTTTATAAAGCATTTTAAAGCATTCTTAAAGCACAAATCATTAAACTTGTATTAAAAGATAACTTTTTCAGTGAATGTGGGAGTAATGGGGCTGCTTAAGACGAGTGAAAGCGTGAATATAATCATGACAAAGAAGGGTCATAGAAAGTCCTTAACGCTCCATACCCAGAAGCAAGGGAAACAAGAAAGTTCAGCACCAATTGATGAGAAAGAACTATCGGGATTCAAAGTTAATAGAGGCTACTTAGAAAACATAAGAATAAATGTGACAAGAAATACTGGAGGGAAGAAAATATAGATAAGAGGA
>JBAIZL010000001.1:278470924-278483424 GCA_036971475.1 Prosapia bicincta | reverse complement strand
TTAAGTTTAGCCTGTAAGGGGAGGGAATAAGTAAATAATATCCAACACAAATTCAGAGTCAAAAATGTATTTTCTAATGCGCACTTTAAAGTGATCATTTGTAACTTATAGTGTTATAGTTTAGTTTTTTTTTGTTATTAAATTAATTGATGATGACATTTTCATTGAAACGGGCTTAAACATATATTACTAATTACAAGTTCTAGTTCATTATTATTTACTTAGTACAATCTACGGTCAACTATATAAATTTCAATTGCCGAGATCATTTCCAACATAAGATTAAATTTTACAAATTTCAATATTTAAGATTTTACTTCTAAATTTGTTTAAAGAGTAAAATTGCCACTTGTAATTTTTTATCCAGTACTATCACAGAATTATTTAGCTCTATGAAGCTCTGCTGAAAGAAATTTCTGCAACTATAAATAGAGAACTTTCTTCTAGAAATTTCTTAAAATTTGTTTTTTTTTTGTTTAACGGAGCAAAACATTTTTCTACCCACCTTTCGCCCTTCAGTATATATATATATATATATAGAGAGAGAGAGAGAGAGAGAGAAAGAGAGAGAAAGAGAGAGATTTCGCAATATTCAATTTCGTAAATTCAATTATAATTCTTGTATTTGTATTTTGACTTAGTTCTTTATATATATATATAATATATATATATATATATATATATATATATATATATATATATATATTAAATGGTGATATACTTTCTTGTAATATAGTTCATAAATTAAAAATATTTCAAAAACAAGAATACTTTTAATGCATATATTATTCAAAGCTTTACGCCGATAAAACAGTACCAGCATCTTCAGGAAAAGATAATGTTAGATAATTATTTTTCCTGAAGATGCTGGTACTGTTTTATTTGGCGAAAAGCTTTGAATAATATATGTATTAAAAATATTCTTGTTTTAAAAATATTTATTTCTGTCTAGTATTGTGGGTTACACCTTTGAATTTGTGCAGGAGTACTGTTCGATCATGATGGCATTGTGATTAAAACGTTTACAAGAAAGTAAATTATTTAGAATACTTTTAATACTTCTTTACATAGTATTTTAAGACGCTTTTTGCTGATATCTGATTAACAGTCTATCCACTACTTTATTCTACTTGTTTGTATTGCTACATATAAGTCGATTTCTGAGTGAAAATGTTTGGTCATCAATCAATCCTATTTGACAATGAAGAATATTCTTTCTTCTTTCATCAATAATGTTATTAACTTAATGGCTATTTTCTACTTTCTGTTGCTATTCAGTTTTTGCAGTGACTATTTGTTATGGCAGGCCTGACTGTGTATGTTTTGCTTCCGCTCGTCACGATCACGTGACGATTTTCATATCTTATCTTACATTAAATGATAACATGATTTTATACAACAGCTGATTTTATGTTATAGGTTATGTTGTTTAACAGCTGTTTTTTTCACGCAGTTTATGTTACTTTATATATTTACTCAAGTGCTAAGTTAAATTTGTACTAAATCAAACATTTATTTATTATCACCATATAATAAGCTCCCTCTGTTTTATTTTATATTTTAAATTTACTACTCCGATAAATCGTGTGTACACCATTACTTTTTGGTACATACGACTCTCCTCAAGGAGCCAAAAACGATTTTCTTCGTTAGTTTTAATACCTTGCGACACTATTTACTTTGAACGTTTACTATAGTGTATCCAATAAACGTAATGTTTCCAGTTTTGAGCTTCCAGTTTTGAGCCTGTTTGAAGTTTTAAATACTAAAAGAAAGTGCATGAAAAGAAACTGGAAGCTATCATATATATTTTTCCCAAAATGAATTGTAAAAAACATAATAGGCCTTTTTACAAATAAGGGTTGAAATGGTAAACTTACGTACTATCAGATATTAAGTAATTACAATATATATTAGAAATAACTCGATGATTCTTAATAATATAAAGTTAAATACTTATATATTGAATTTTTTTTTAATAGTGTGGTATTAGAAACCATTTGCATGGAAGTTATTAGCTAAAACATGACATTATCACTTAGGAATGCCAACGAGAAAACGTAATAATCCGAAGATCTACGAATTATTCCGAAAATTTACGAAGGACCAAAATGGCCGTAGCCAACGGTAACAGATAATTTCGGTTTCACTTAGAGATTGTTTTTAGGTTATGTTTAAATCTTATGAAATTCAATTACTTTCAAAACTATTATATAATTGACTAACTTATGTGATACTGTCTATTCCAATCAGTTCTTGTTATTATTCGTAAGTAATGTTGCTTTCTGTAGTGTATGTTGGGAATAAAGTGAATTATACTTTAGCATGTCTCGATAAATATAGGGATATTGTGATTACATAAATTTATATATAAATTTATATATTTACATTTATTTAATGGAGCTTATTTAATAAATATTTAACAAATTACCAATATGGTTAATTGTACAATTCAAACTTTAAAATATGAAATACAATTAATTAATAATAAATAAATTTATAATGCTAATTACAATACTACAATGTCGCAATTATCACAAAGTGTGCTAAGATGTTCAATGTATTCTTAACACACTTTGTGAGAATTATTATTTAATACCGTTATGGAATATTCTCCCAAGCTTCGCTCCAGTTTGTAATGCAAGATTATGTTTTGATTATTAAAATTTTATCCTTTTTTCACATGACATTAGGATATAAAAAAAATATCTAATGAAAATGTATCTAATTAATACTCATGTAAGGTTAGGTTACGTCTTATCGATATATGACTTACATGACTTTATGTTACAAACTATTTGACATTACACTTCTGTTGATATATTCCATGAGTTTTGCTCTTAAAGAAATAGAAAACCTTTACCGTTCGTATAAACCATGAGGTGCAAACACCAAACAGCCGGCATTACTATAACAATATGCAGAAGAAAGTATAAACTATGCACTGACAGGTTTAGCTTTACTAGGTTTTGCGTAATTTACAGCACACGTCTCTGTCGAGGTATTGAAGTCCAGAGGCAGGAGAAAATTAAACGCCGGAGTGGAAAGTAGTTTTTTTGTTTACTTAATAGTGCAACTTTTACACGATAACGTAGCGTCCCGTCCTGCCCCTGCATTGACGTCTTTGTTTTTGACACTTTCACATTTCATCAATTTATATTCATTTTTGGAAATTAACATTTGAACTTTCTCCTTTGTATTTATTTAATTACTTCCTCGACGTAGTTTGGAAATGCCGACGAACCTTATCAATGCCATGGATAAAGCCGGTATACCTGTTTTTTTTTTTTTTTTTTTTTGAAATAATGAGCGGGTTTTAAACCCGCAACCACGCGCGCGCACACTCGAGTAAATTCATTTAAAACTATAAACGAAACATAAAAATTAAAATTGATCTCATCTTCGCGTGATCTATTAGTTTTAACTAAAAACACTTGTACATATGTTACACTTGCCTATAGTAGTACTACTTTTATAATTGTTAAAGACGGGCGTTTTGGGTGTCATTGTTATATCAGACCGTAACTGACCTCTTGACTGAGTTGACGATGGGAGATATCTCCCGAATCGGCCGACCTCAACGATTAAAAAAGTAGGTGCTACTATAGGCAAGTGTAACATATTTACAAGTGTTTTTAATGAAAATTGAACTTTTAATTTGAGTAAAACGTTGTAAAAGTTAGGATGATCATTTGTTTAACGCAAGGAAAATTTATTCTTCCAAAAATAAATTTGTATCATGTTAAATTTGTTAAAGGTATTTTATCATATATTATCCGCGCTATTTCCTCTGTATATAAGTTTTTGACTCAGTACTGGTCGAGGGAGTGACAGAATTATCTTAGAGCAGAAATCTTTGGAGCTATAATCTTGAAATTTTATCATATTTTTTTTATAACACATTGGCGTACAAACGAGGGATTGCATAATGTGTAATTTCCACTTGTTTAAAAGCCAAACGTTTATGCTCTTAGTAAACAAATTAACATGTTTATACTCTACCAGCATATTAACATGTAAAGATGTAATAGTAAACATGTTTAATAAACTTGTAACACATGTGTTGAATACGTTAATAAGAAATTCACTTATTTTGTAATCACAATATGATAGAATTAATGAATAAAATAGTTTTACGTTTATTTATCTAACATTGGAAGTTTTAATTAAAACAATTACAGTAAAGAATAAATAAATACGGGCATAAAGACCTAACGAATACGTTACCAAAACCATATTCAAGTACTTCACAACCTTTGTATTTCTTATTAATTGGAATATAACATTTAAAATTAATTCAATTTCAACGAATATTAATTCATAGCCTTTTCTAACTTTACTAAAAATTTTTAAGTTAAAATAACCCGTTTTTGTTACAATTTACACAAACAAACAAATTAATACCTCAACTTTATCATCTACAAAACAGCATTATGCTTATAAAATTTGTACAAATCTTTAACTGTAATTGTTTTAATGGTTTAAACATTTAACAATTAATATTAGGATTCTGAGACAGTTTAAAACTATTTTTGTATTTTATGAATGCCTGATATCCAGCCTAAACTTACATATAAAAATTATTGTGTTAAAACTGAATTCGACCTAAGACATTTTTCAAAACTACAAAATGTTTGACTTCAAAATAAATTAAAAAAACTTTTTCCTCACAAAGAATATTATTTATTACGTAGTAACAAAAACCCACTTGAAAACAGTTGCTTATAGTGTTCCATTTTCTTCGGAACTGTTTTCTTTCTCACCAAAGTAAATGAACGTAGCTGTTTGTGAGAGATGACACTCTTCAACAACACAATACTGCCTTCGACTTAGTATAACAAGACATGTAATTATACGGTATAACGATGACAGCGGCCCGTTGCTGTTGTCTGACATTCAGTCTACGACGTAGCGTACCAACGACCTGACGTTCATGGCCGTAAAAACGTAATGGCGTAAAGTAAAGAGTAATTAAATCCAGCATTCGTGTTAAAACATCCATTATTTCGTGCTATTAGTCGGCTCACTACTTTGCTATACCACCGTTAAAATCTCTGGAGTTGGTCGTGAGTGCTTTAATATTTACAATATAAAATCCACTATTTCTTGCAATTAGTCACTTCACTACTTCACTTAATGGTGATACATTGCTATACCACCGTTAAAATCTCTTGAGTCGATCGTGAGTGCTTTAATATATACCATAAAAAATCCACTAATTCCACAAATCTGTTTGAAAATTTATAACCATGTAAAATATATAATGAAAATTCACTACAGCAACAAAGCAAAATTACTCTATTTTCTCTTATGTAGGCCCTGATATTTCGTTAACGAGCTATTAAGGGAAACAACAAGAAAGTTGAACATATTGTTAGTTAAAAGAAATATTACTAATTTGTATATTATAAAACGTCATAAATATTGTTAACAAAGTATAAAAATAATAAAACCTAGTAGGGGAGAGTCGCCAATTTCGTCCCACATTAAAATCTCTGAAGGAATAGACTGTCGCTGCTATGTAGAGGTAAATATGTAAACTACTTGCCATTACCTCCCTCCGGGTGTAAAACGTTCGTTGTTAAAAGATTTTTCTAGTGGTAGTGGCAGAGTTTTTCGTAAATTTAGTGGTCTTCTGTTAATTTTTGGTGTCATCCTTAAGAGAATACTAAATCACACGAGTAAGTACATATAGTAAACTACGTAGTTTCAGCTACATTTTCATATGCTTGAAGTTTATTGATTGGTAAATGTTTATCTACTTTTTTTCAAGGGGTCGCGTTTTCTTATTTCGGCGCTCTGTTTCATAAATCGTACCGGTACAATTAAGGGATCTGGCTACTATATTTATATAACAAGTTACATAATAATCTAACATTAATAATATAAAATAATAATATCAAAAAGTGAAATATGGCCACCTAACAAAGACATTTACCCAGATTTAGCATTTAGTACGGCTCAAAATCTTCAATAAAAAAGAACCCCAATAAACACTCCTCACAACACAGAGGCCTAGTTAATGACTCTGGTGTGGCCGAGAACATCAAAGAAGTTGGAACTGGTGCCTTGGATACGAGTGGGGAGTTGGTTATGCAGAACTCAGCTGACAGAGATTTTTCTAGTCCTGTAAGATCTACCAGTTGTTTAAATGTTACCATACAAAAAATAGCAAAATATACATACGTACATACATATATATATAAAGAACTAAGTCAAAATACAAATACAAGAATTATAATTGAATTTACAATTCAAAGCTTTTCGTTGGCTAATAGTACCAACATCATCAGGAATATTAAACAATTAAAATTAACATATGTGCAAATTAGATCAAATAAATAGTTATGCCAAATCAATTACAATGTTGCTATTTTTTTTTATTTTGCTGCCCTAACATTACAAACACTGGATATAGTATCAAATTTAGATTTTACTTGTATTTGTTCATCTATTAACTCATTATTATTATTATATTTATGTATTTCTAAAGCTTCATAAATATTCATTCTCAGGCCTTTGTTAATTTCTTTTACAAGTATCATATTATCTATATTAGGAAATATGTGATTATTATTAATACAATGACTAGCAAAATTTGATTTATAAATTTCTGGCTTTTTATATGCATTAAAAAGCATGTAGACCTGCTAGTATTAATAATAATCACATATTTCCTAATATAGATAATATGATACTTGTAAAAGAAATTATCAAAGGCCTGAGAATGAATATTTATGAAGCTTTAGAAATACATAAATATAATACTAATAATGAGTTAACAAATGAACAAATACAAGTAAAATCTAAATTTGATAATATATTCAGTGTTTGTAATGTTAAGGCAGCAAAATAAAAGTTTAACAACATTGTAATTGATTTGGCATAGCTATTTATTTGATCTAATTTGCACATATGTTAATTTTAATTGTTTAATATTCCTGATGATATTGGTACTGTTAGCCAACGAAAAGCTTTGAATTGTAAATTCAATTATAATTCTTGTATTTGTATTTTGACTTAGTTCTTTATTAATACACAAGAATATATATTGCGATATATATGTATATATATATATATATATATATATATATATATATATATATATGTATGTATGTATATATATATATATATATATATATATATATATATATATATATATATATATATATATATATATACAAAGGTGCTACTAAAGCTGTGCCCATAACCAGTAGCCCTTACAAGGCTGAGCTTGTTGCAGCAAAAGAAAAAACAATTATCAAAGAAAAGAAGATGGCTTTGAATAAAGCAAAGAGAGGTTTAATCGAAAAACTACAGAAAAAGAACACTCCCGCAAATGAACCATTATAAACAAGAAAAAAAGGCAACATCGTTTGAAGGTTGGTATTGGAAGATATATGAAGAAAGGTTAATAAAAGATATGATTCAGTGTTTAAGGTGTACTCTTAAATAATTAGGTTATAACTGTAATAAACCCTATATTTTGATTACGCAGTTGTTATTTATGAATTTGCAATTATTACAGATACAAAAAATAACATACCAAAGCCGGTACGAGATCGGTGACTCTCTCCTATTGATACACTAAAATGTATTAATTTTTAAAACAATATACATTAATCGACCCTTACAACGTACACAAAACATGTTGACTGAAAGCTTTCTTATAAAACAATGTTTAAGAGTATGTTTTTTACATTATAGATAATTATTAGGTATTTCTTTACTTTTTTAAGAGAGTATGTACCTAAATAAAATTTTAAATCGAAAATAAAATTATTTTGTATGGTTCAAATCCATTAACCCGTTTATAGTTTTAATTGTTTCTCGAGCAACTGCGAAACGATATAAAATAATTGTTCAAGATGTTATGAAGGTATTCCGGTATTATATTTCTCGGAATCCATCAACAGCATTTCGGCCAGTGGCTGTTCTTAGGAATAACGGCTACATGGTTATTGTAATTATATATCCCGCTTTGTGGACAACCTCCTAGGAAGATCCTGGATAACTGGTAATACCCGAAGAAGTAGGGCTTTCCACAAACGTACAGAAATAACGTAAAATTTAAGATTATCTTTAATAATGTCATAGTTAGTTAAGCATACGTTTGACCCTAGCTAAAAGTTTCTTTGAGAATAGAAAACAAATATCAAGACTGAAAAACGTTTAGTTCTACCCACCTTTTAAATCTTTATGACGTAATATAATTATCAGTAGTTTTTAAATATTTTGTTCAGTTATAAAAACAGAAATTTTACAAGCTAGTTACGACTATATACATGCAGGTTATGTAATTTATTGTGGTACTTTTAATACACAATTTAAATTGTTAAAAAAATAATATTGAAATTGAAGCAATAGAAACAATTTTGTGTGTATAGAATACGAACTGCTAAAGAGTACATTTTTTATAGCAAAACATTAAGTGTAAATAGTGTCAGTTGTTAAAAAGAATGTAGTGAATTATTCAATATAACCTAACACAACCTCCATAAGTTTTTATAAGTTTCATTTTTTAAATAGTTTCTAATGTCTTGTAGAAAAATCACACAACTCTTACACCATAAACGAAAAATAACCTCATTTATTATTACATTTAATTTTTTTAAATTTATTTATTCAAAATATAGGTTTACCATAAAAATAGGACTTAATATCAGCTAATAAATGAATTAATAAATTAATATTGGTTATATCATTTAATGAACAGTGATTTATATTATTCGAAGGTGTGTGTGTAGGTGTATGTGTGTGTGTGTGTGTGTGTGTGTGTGTGTGTGTGTGTGTGTGTGTGTGTGTGTGTGTGTGTGTGTGTGTGTGTGTGTGTGTGTGTGTGTGTGTGTGTGTGTGTGTGTGTGTGTGTGTGTGTGTGTGTGTGTGTGTGTGTGTGTGTGTGTGTGTGTGTGTGTGTGTGTGTGTGTGTGTGTGTGTGTGTGGTGTGTGGTGTGTGTGTGTGTGTGTGTGTGTGGTGTGTGTGTGTGTGTGTGTGTGTGTGTGTGTGTGTGTGTGTGTGTGTGTGTGTGTGTGTGTGTGTGTGAGAGAGAGATAGATAGATAGAGAGAGACAGAGAGAGAGAGAGAGAGAGAGAGTTTTATCGTATTAGAAAATGAAGTGATATAATTTGGACTTAATTTTCAAAATAATGCAAAAGTGCAATTCCCAAAAGTAATATGACCGAATGATGTATGAAATAACGCCATAAAATGGACTTAACGTCAAAGGGAAGTCGAAAACATCTGTTTGATTTTTTGATATGTTCGGGAGGATTTTTTATTATATTGGAAATAATCGTCTTAAATATGACGTCAAATATCTTCAGTATTATACTCGTAAATATTACACCGTGAAAAGTTTACGCTTCAAAAATGCTCAAACCGTTTATTGTTGCAGCGTTTTAAGGAGTAATTCCAAAGTGATTTATTAAAAGTAAGAAAGAAGCTAATAAATTTATAAATAAATGCCTGAACCTTAAGATATACGCAAAGGTTACGGACAAATAATGAGCGTGGAGTCAAAACCGAAGACTCGTCCAATAAACTTGTTCCTCCAACATCCGAGAAACGTCTGTTAGGCAGGTAACTCGTATCGCCGGACCAATAGCACTGGTTTTTACGGTACTTCACTAGTTATGTCAGTTTCTCGAAAATATGATGCTAAGAACGCTGACGCTCCTGAATATCGCCATTAATCAGAACAACAGTTCGTTAAGAACTTTGTCTATAACTAAATTGCTATCGACTATTATGGATCCTACCGATTTAGATATTTTCTGTCAGGTTTCACAAAATGATCAACTTCTATTTCCACACATCTCCGAAAGCAAACACGACCCAAATATCCGATACCTTCAATTAGAGGATTTTTGGAGGTTATGTTTAAATAAGTTGTATAATGAAGTTTTTAATGTATACATTTGTATCTTGTATTTAATTAAATTACGTTACAGTTTATGGTTTCCCACATCAGCTGTTTTTATTGCTCGTAGCTTTCGCCTTTTTGTACTGTGCATTATTAAACATTGTTTATTAGATAGTAAAAATAATGATTTATTTTAAAAGAGATTTGGTATATTAAATTCAATTTAATGACGGTATTTTCTTATTCTAACCTTTTTATAACTTCTCAAGGTCACTCTAGCACTTATAGAACAAGTTTAATTGAATTCGTTATTAAGTATTTTTAAATAGTAAATTTTATATCACCTACATAAAGCTATTTACCTAATTTTTCACTTCAGTTTTTATTTTTGTCAGCCGGTGGCTTAGTATTACTTTTTTAAACCTCATCACAGTGCACACAAGTTAACTGATAGGTATTTAAAGCTTGTTGTCTTTCCTCATTTTCATACTCAATATCAATGCTATTGAGAATGGGTTTTTTTAATAATTTATCTGAGAATGATAAATGTCATTAAAATAGCCACCGATTATCCGAACTTTGATTATTCTTGGACTGCAGCCTGTCTTGCTGAGTTGAATTCATGAATTTTATAGTCCATTACGGTCGGTGACTCTTATTAATCACTTAAACAATAGTTTATGATTATCCGAACTTTGATTATTCTTGGACTGCAGCCTGTCTTGCTGAGTTGAATTCTTGAATTTTATAGTCCATTACGGTCGGTGACTCTTATTAATCACTTAAACAATAGTTTATGATTATCCGAACTTTGATTATTCTTGGACTGCAGCCTGTCTTGCTGAGTTGAATTCTTGAATTTTATAGTCCATTACGGTCGGTGACTCTTATTAATCACTTAAACAATAGTTTATGATTATCCGAACTTTGATTATTCTTGGACTGCAGCCTGTCTTGCTGAGTTGAATTCTTGAATTTTATAGTCCATTACGGTCGGTGACTCTTATTAATCACTTAAACAATAGTTTACGATTATCCGAACTTTGATTATTCTTGGACTGCAGCCTGTCTTGCTGAGTTGAATTCTTGAATTTTATAGTCCATTGCGGTCGGTGACTCTTATTAATCACTTAAACAATAGTTTATGACTATCCGAACTTTGATTATTCTTGGACTGCAGCCTGTCTTGCTGAGTTGAATTCTTGAATTTTATAGTCCATTGCGGTCGGTGACTCTTATTAATCACTTAAACAATAGTTTATGAATTTGATCAAAGTTCGGATAGTTATAAACTATTGTTTAAGTGATTAATAACATACACCAATCGTAATGGATTATATAATTCAAGAATAATTTTTTTCTCTTGAAATATTAAAACAAGAACATCTATCCACTGTGAGTGGGATCGATGATTTTCAAAAGCATGAATGACTCTATTGCAGTGTAATATATAAAAGTGTCTGAGAGTCGCCAGTATTGAAAACTGTGTCATTGTTTAGCATAACATAACGAAACCTACAAGAAATACATGGAGTAATGAGAAACATGGTAACGCTTTAAAGTGCATTCGTCATGGTAACCATAGTTTCTTGATAAGAATAAACGAACCTCTGGTAGTTAATCGACCATTGCTGATAAAATACGTTCCAAATCTTAATTTTAATATAAGATTCATGAAGAATTCTCTTTAACACGTCACAAATGTGGGCTATATCATGGATCTTCTATGAATAAGTTGCTACAGTAAAGTATAGCTAAATTCTTTCTTGGGCCATTTTTACAAAGCATCATACGATTTTGTTAATATTTGTGGTGTAAGAACTTCATAAAGTCATACATTACAAATTATTGCTCTTTTAAGCACCAACATTTTCTTTTTTTTGCCATAACATTATTCTATATGTCTAAAGTCAAGCCTTTAATTCTTTTAACGTAACTTAACATTCTATACCAACCTAACCTAACCTGGTCTAAACCAATGTAACCAAAACTAGACTATTCCAAACTAACCTAACCTAACGTTACCTGGCCTAAATCAACCTAACTTAACCTGGACTATTCCTAACTAACCTAGTCTAATGTAACCTGGTCTAGTCTAAACCAACCTAACTTAAACTGAACTAATCCAAATTAACCTAACCTAACGTAACCTGGCCGAAATCAACCTAACTTACCCTGGACTATTCCTAACTAACCTAGCCTAACGTAACCTGGTCTAGTCTAAACCAACCTAACATAAACTGGACTATACCAAATTAACCTAACCTAACTTAACCTGGCCTAAATCAACCTAACTTAACCAGGACTATTCCTAACTAACCTAGCCTAACGTAACCTGATCTAGTCTAAACCTACCTAACTTAACCTGGACTATTCCAAATTAACCTAACCTAACGTAGCCTAGCCTACATTTTTTTTTAGTAGTTTAAACCAACCTTTCCAAACGGACAAGTCTAAACCAACCTAACCTAGCCTGAATTAGTCTAGCCTAACCTAATTTGACAATTACATCTTACTCTTAAAAGGAATCCTTTCATATCAACTCCTGACACGGTTGTCTTCGTTTCAATGCATCAACACCTCAGTTGTGTAATACGTTTTATAATAATGACTCCAATGTATACCATTGAACTGCC
>JBAIZL010000001.1:278443424-278465924 GCA_036971475.1 Prosapia bicincta | reverse complement strand
GGTGGCAGTGCATTCATGAAATGTTTTAAATAAGAACAAATACTAATCCGTTGTGAAACATAATTATTTTATTTGATATGTACAGTTTTTTTTAGAATGATTTTTTGAGTAATACGTGTTCAATAAAGTGATTGTATACCTTGTACAAATGTTTGATTATATAATATGTTATTAAAACAAGTGATTGTATACCTTGTACAAATGTTTGAATATATAATTTGTTATTAAAACAAGGAATTTAAAACAAAAGTATTTAAATTAAATTCAGGTAAAAACAATATTTTAGTTACATTTTATTGATAAATTACAAAAATTATAAATAAAGAAGCATAAACTATGCGTTAAAACAGCTGATCTACCACGAAACCTATAAAATAAAATCAGCTGTCTTATGATATCATATGTTGTCACTTACTTTATGGAAAACAGGACCAAATAGCTATATTGCATAGCTTGCCCCTATTGTGAAAACTTTTTCTCTTATATAAAACTAAATTTATGATTTAATATTTGAAAAACTGTATTAAGTGAAGTGTTATATAATATAAGTTATAAAAAACTTGTTTGAACTTGAGTAGATGAGTAGGGAAGTATTGTATTAACGAATGAAAGTTTTAACGATATGAATAGGCCTATAGGAGAGCGTGAACAAACAGAAGGAATTGAAATAACAAAAGTGTAAGAACCGTAGGCTCGGATGCAAAGCAACTTTTATCCTAATAATAAATACACAAAAACCTCTTAACCACAAACTTTCTTTATTTTACCATAATGTACGTTTCAGTTACCAAGTAACCATCCTCAGAGGGATAACATACAAAAACTCTTCAAGTAGTGAATCACTTCGAGCACCTCCAGCAACACAAGAAGCCTGCACCTCTACGGCTGACTCACAGGGTGCCATTGCATAGACTTAAGCGTACTAAGCCTTTGGACCTGATGCCGAATGAACATTAACTGCACATCATCAGCAGTACTGACATAAACTTTCTTCACTCATTTCAATTTTCTTATTATGCGTTTATTTTGTTTTAGAAAAAATTAAAATAACTGTCTTCTATATTAATTTTTTTTTTATTTACAGTTACGAAAATGTTTAAATTATTTCGAAGTTATAGAAGTAAAATAAACTATCACTAACTAGAACTTTGCTGTAAATAACATAACTGTAGATTAATTTGGATTCTCTAGTTTCTTTTCAAATGGAGAGAGTTTTATACTTTAGACAATGTTTTGTTGATGTTTTATTGATTGAAAGTTTAACCAGTTTTGTATTCTAATATAAAAGCTAGGAATTTTAATGCAGATAGTTTTACGTTAGAAGAGACAAATAGAAAATAACCTATTGTTTGCTGAACAGTAAGTGAAAAACTTTAACATGAGAACAAATTATAAATTCAGTTCTTACCAATCTTTCAGAAATAAAATATTAAAAAAAAACATTAAAGAATATATCTTTTTATCTGTATATAGATTAATAAATAACCGATTCGTATGCTAACACATATTTGAAAACTACAAATCTGGGATTCTTTGTAAATCAAGCTATTCCAGTAACAATTTAAATGGTTTATTGTAAAGACTGTGGCATTAGGTTAATTAATTTGGTGAAGCGTGACGTTTTTTGAGACGAGTACGTCTTCACAGACGCCTCACCTGTAACTGTTACAAAGTGCGGGCATTCATGACAAGCAGACAATTTGTCGGGAAGAATTTGAATGTTTTGCGATTAAAGTAAATTTTACAATATTTTTTTTCAATGATAGATAGATTATCCCTGTATTTTCAGTCAGATTAGGCATTTAACTATTTCTTAACGATTGGCAGTGGAGGGATCCAGATGGGTTGAATCTTGCAAGTACAAACAAAGTACCATATTATTTTAATTTTCTGTTTGCATCTCGTAAAAAAACAGTAAACGAATGAGAAAACCAATATTGACTAATCATAGAAATTAAACAAAAATAAAACACATAATTAAAAGAATACAAAAAGACGATTGATATGCCACTATTAATATATAATAAAATAAATATAACTCACTTTCATAAGTAGCTCTACTAAATCAGTTAGCAAACATTTAGGCTTTACACATTTTAGTTTTTGAGTGTGTGCTGTAAATAATTTACTTCCTATGATAAACTTTAATTAAGGTATTTACAAACGCAATTATTAAATATTAACGAACACCAATTCACAATTATCTGTTAATTGTCACATACGCGTTTCAATGAGAAAGTCAACATCCTCAGTGAGTATAACAACACACATAAGCTCTAATACTGCAGGATATTGTCTACAACATATCGTATTGTTATACGCTCGTGAGAAAACTAGTTTATTATTACGAGTATATATTCGTTGTTGATTTATTTAATTATTTCCTTTCACAAGACAAGCTTAAATTGTAATATTAATTATATCCCTGTATCAATTTTAAAATCGATTTTTGTAATAAAAATTAAACATTTTCTCTTTAGATTTCAAACTATTGGCGGCTTTCAATTATAGTTGAAATATATTTAAAAAAATTTACTACTTGGCATTACTTGTTAAAAGTTTTGTTTGGTTAATTTAATAAACGTTTTGAATTTATACGCCATGAAAATATATTTAAATGTTACAATCATGTTTAAATACACAGACTATATAGTAAGTTAAAACTGTGCTCTAAGGCAAAGAGTTAGCCAACACCTGATATAGTCACCGAGACTGTTATGTATTAAAAACAAATTGTGTTAGGCTTGAGTATACTCTTTTAATATTTATCGTTGTTTTTTTTTGTTGTATTTATAGCATAATATGTTTAATTTGTAGTATTACCTCATTTGTAAGTAAACGAAAATTATTTTTCACTTGTATACATGATATAGACAGTTACAAAATTTGTTTCCATTAGTGGGACATTTTATCATTCCTACTGGTTAATTTTTACAAATTCTTCCACAAATGTTTGAAAAGAAATGTTTTACTAAATCGTAAAATAACAATGCAGGCATTTTGTAATATTTATATATGCAAATTTATTCTAATGATGGATGCACTGGATCCATTATTATGATTTGCATTTGGAACGTAATATTCTATTTATCATCCCTCCTCCTTATTAAAAATATTTCGACCGGTAAAACTATTGGAACTTAGTTTTTGCGAATAACTCAAGCAAGACTACTCGACCCGCTTTTACTGACCGAAACAAAATCACGAATTTAATTTGTAAATTGTAAAGTAAGTAGAGGAAGAAGGAAGGATGGGACCCCCCACCCTCGCCAGAGGCAGCCAACGGTCCTCCTGAGGTCCAGTCAGTCAGTCGCGCTAGCTCCTCGGTGTTTCGGTGTTCCCTCACATAACGCGTAAGCTGCTAACTACGGTTTTAACCTTGGTAAGCATTTCTGCAACATACACAAATATTTTGGGTCGTTAAAAAAGAATTTAGTAATGTAAGATTAGTAAATAATAAATATTTTTTGTTTGTTTGAAATGTGATTACTATTGTTATAAAATTTATTATGTAAATATGTACAGCTTAGTTTTAGTCTAATGAAGGTATACAAAAGTTAGATATCCTTCTATTATTTTTTTAGTAAAAGAAACAACGGTGAAGGTTTTCATTATTATCTGTATTTATTATAACAATTCAACTACTACTAATAATAATTAGTCTATATTAATAATCAATATTTATTACTATGTAATTATTAATAATTTTACCTATATGTTGTGCAATATTTATAGATGTTTGTAATATTTTCTCGCCGTTGTTGAATATTGAACAGTTGGCGTTTATGAAATAAGTCAGTATTTAAAAGTTTAATTATGTTTTCAAATATAAATGACAATATTCATTACCTGAAATTTTTACTGAACATTAAATTATTTTTCATTTACTGTAAAACTGTTATAATGTCCGACGTCGGTTTAGTTAGAATATAATATATTTTATACTGAAAAAAATTATAATGAAAAGATATTAATAAACTGGTATAACAAAATTTATTGCATAAACTGTTATTCAAAACCTTCCTTTTAGATTTGTTGGCGTTTTTAAACTGCATTATTTCAAGGTTGACAATAGGTGTGGTAAATAGTTAAACACATTAAGTAAATAGTATAAAATAGAGGAAAACTTGGCAGCGAACTAGAGGCCCTAACCTTTCAATCTAAAGTAATAACGTGGGAAATTATTTTTGTTTCTTTGTTCTCGAAATATTTTTGAAATATTTATTTTCCAATATATTTTACATGTAATGAAACCATAGTTGAGAAATGTTGTTATTGAAATGTGTTAGCAATGTTGAATAATGTCTGATTGAATATTACTAATTACATTCGTAAACATTATTTTACAAGTAATGATATCAAACATTTAGTTTATCCTGAACAGTTAGGCAATTATTAACACTTGCAAGGTAGAACTTGACTGGTTTTGATGCCAAAGGCTTAAGCCTTCTTATATTTGACAAATGTTTTATCTTTTCGTAAAACTTTAATTATGTTTATGTTTTAAAAACGTTTTAGTTTTACTGATAAAATTTAAATAATACCAGTAATATACGCGAAAACATATATAGTGTGGAATTAATCCTTATGCTTTTGGATAGAAATAAAGATTATAAGAGATCTGTGCAGATATATAAAAATTACTTAGTATATTTAGAATTTACTACATTGTGATAATTAATAATTTATAATTTTACTATTATTAATTTTTGTGAATTTATAAATCTAATGATAAATAAAATCTTGAATTTTATAGTCCACTACGTTTGGTGAATCTTATTAATCACTTAAACAATATTTTATGACTATACGAAAGTTTGGATAGTCATAAACTATTCTTTAGGTGATTAATAAATAAAGTACAAAATATAAATGTATATTCTACATTCTCGATATTCGATGTAGTTTGTAATTGTACTTTCACGTCGATTGTTGAACAATGTAAAGCTGTTGTGGCTCTTCGTAAAAATATTGTTTTTAGAGGGTGTTTGTGTGTTATTAAAAGCTCACCTCAGTTTATTCCAAAATAATGACTTCTGTGTAGCTCGTAAATTTGAGGCCAGTCAAATACAAGGTTCGCAATAAATATCGATAAAATAATTTTAATATGTTCCTCCATATAATAATACCATTACAAAAGTGAATATATATAAATTTATCAGGAAAAAACTACAAACACTGTAAGAGTGAAAAGTATAAAGACATAATATTCTAACAAAATATATAACTTTTCAAGGCTGTTAGTATAATATTCTACAATTGAAGTTGCTTAATGTAATCATCTTGAATTCACGGATTAACCTAATTTTTAAAATAATTAACTAAGTGAATACGTAATTGCTTACTTTCTGACGTGTTTCAAAACATTCGTTCCTTTTACGAAGCTAACCCTCTACTGCCGGCATCGTTTAGGTGTAAAGGTTCTAACGGGAATAGATGTTTGAATGTGGAATGGGGTGGGCTGTTTTGGTTGTGTGTCATATAATAGAAAAGGCTGTTGGCATAAAAATGTATGTGATCATTTAATACGTTTTCTTTTTCTGTTGCGTAGTGTTTGTAAATTTCATATTTTTCTAAGGTTGTTAGTTTTTTATTTTGTTTTAATGTGTGTAGAACATTTAAATTAGTGTGAATGTCGGTGTGTGTGTTGGGTGTTTTTATGTGTTTTGCGTAGCTGGATTTAGGGTTTGTTTGTTGTTTTGGGGTAATGTGTTCTTCGAAGCGTGTATAGAATGACCTGCCGGTTTGGCCGATGTAATAGTTGGGACAATCATTACTGCAATAAAAACACACACAATAGGCTCCATATTCAAAGACTCCATTACCAAATATCTTGAAAAACGACAAGCACTTTAAGACAGCACATACAACCTTTTCAAAAAGAAACTGACATATACAAACGCTCAGGTATTTACAAATTAACTTGTAACGACAGTCCACACACAAACTTTGAAGCCAACAATATTTTCTATTATATGACACAACCAAAACAACCCACCATACTCCACAGTCCATTCCACAATAAATCCATTCCCGTTAGAGGCTTTACACCTAAACGATGCCACCAGTAGAGGGTTAGCTTCTTAAAAGGAACGAATGTTTTTAAATGCGTCAGCAAGTAATCAATGACGTATTCACTTAGTCAAGTATTTTTTAAATTGGTTTATTCTACACTTTTAGCAAAGTTTTGTATTAGCTGAAAAATAATAAGATGATCATAGCATGATAAATTCCAAACACTGTAATTAGTTTCTAAAATATATGACGTAATCTTATAAGAACAAAAAAAGCATTATATGTTATCACAACTTTAAAGTTATAAATTTTACATTTAACTTTCAGAAACTAAAAAAATGTTACAGTTACGAAATATCTACCTAACTAATGTCAGTAAATACTTAACCAATTTGGATTTTTATAAGATCAATATAGAGAATTTTTTAAAAAATAATGTAAATGTGTAAGTAAAATGAAAGTAGCTTTTTTTAAAAATCATATATGTATAAATGTTTACGCACAGTCACCTTCTAAATTTCGTGTTTCACCCCAAGTAGAAGTTTACACTCAATCCATAATAAGTTTATCCTATTATAAATTATGTTCAATTTGCTAAAAAAAAACTAAGTCCATTATAAATTAGGCCAAACAAATTTGGTTTTTTTGAGTGCGAGGTTCTCTGTACACGAGAAGAATTATTCATAAATTCTAATAAATGATAAAACCGACTGAAAACCCCCGACGGTAGAGTACATGCTCAAGATGTTTAGCGTATATATCTTTAAACCTCTTGATAGCTTTCAGCTGCCTCTATAATAAAACCTTATAAAGGCTGTGCAGCCAACAAAGTGTTTTATTTCGTGTTAAAACAAGAATTGGTATGAACATTTAAAGATATAAGACAATCTTTGTGCCTTTCCTCTATCTTTATTTTAAGTAGGCCTATACCATCGGCGATGACAAACTTATTGGTTTTTCGCAAAAAAATTAGGCCTATAGAAAAGTATTATTAATGTATATCTTTTAAGTAAATTTCCCGCTAGAAATGTTATTGTTGCTAAATGCAAATTCCTTTCATCATAACAACACATAAACTATCAACATATTTTCTCCACGAAATCTAAGAGCTTCAATAGTATGTAATTCCCTGTTTATATAATTTGTATCTGTCTGTATCAAGAACTTTAAAACATAGCTACACCTTTGTTTATTTTGTGTTGAGAAAATCATTTGAACAAAAGTTTAACGTAGGCTACAGTTTGTTTACGTAGTGTTTATTCCGAGGACAAAAGTAATTAACTACTTTTAGAAAAAACACAAACTCATCCAAATATAAACCTAAATGGAATCCCCAAATCAAAAGAATGTATGAAAAAAGCGACCAGTGAAATAGGCGGCCATCGCGAAATGTGGGAAATAAGCGGCCAAACTACCCCTACCGTCGCCAAGTTCAACCAAGGTATATCGAATCCGGGATGAGAGAAATAAACAACCAAGCTACACTTACACTACCTATTACAGTTAAACTTGGAAGAAAAACGAAAAAAGCTGAAGTATAAGAAAATGGATACAGCTATTGAAAAAACAATGAAGAAATTTGAAGAAAATTGTGACAAAATGGTTTGTCTCTGTACTCTCTCCTACCTTCAAAACCTGGATTTAGTTGACGAGCATTAAAAAGAGAAACACACAAAAATATAGATATAAATATATACTTATGTAAATATTATAAAACATTACAACAAATTTATAAAACATGAATATAAAAAAAATCGTTAATGAAGCATGATTTTACGCTGATTTTAAACACCCTTAATGACAGAATTGATTTATTGTCATTTAGCCTGTTCAAAACCAGGTTGAAGTGTGATGGAAATCAGAAAACAATATTTAAAAACACAGTTCAAACTCTGTTACGGAGAGTGTGCAATATCAAGAGCGAGTGTATTTTTATGATCGCTCATTTCACTGAAGATTAAGACTTGAGCAGCAGTTACAAAATTTGTAAAGATCACTTATTCCCTAGTCGCTTTTCACTGGTAGCTTTTTTCGCGACACAAACCAAAAACTTATGAGTTGGTTGTAATCCTCAATAAAATGTCTTACTTAAATTCTTCTCAAGAGAATGTATAACCAACCTTAAATCGATAATGCGACCATTATAGCTGGCGAAAATCTTAGGCCCTCCTATGTACATTTTTATTTGCAAACTATTTATTAACACAAAAAAAATATAACAAGAAAATATTATACTAAAATTATATATATATATATATATATATATATATATATATATATAAATTAACAATATTTCAAAAACAAGAATACTTTTAATACATTTATTATTCAAAGCTTTTCGCCGATAAAACAGTACCAGCATCTTCAGGAAAAATAATTTTGTAACAAAATATTTTTAGAAAAATTAAATCATATGTGCTACAAACGACCACATGTTTAAAAGTATTGCACTTTATGTAATTTTTTTCTATAACATCAATGACCTTATAAATAGTTTGGTGACTTGATCTCACTTGAATTTGTTCATCAATTAATCTGTCTCAAACTTTATGTTTATAAATTTCCAATGTTTCACATATCATACTCATCTTTAATCCTTTGTTTAATTCTTTTATTAATTTCATATTTTCTATTTCAGAAAATTTGTGTCCATTATTAATACAATGATTAGCTAAATTTGATTTGTATATGTTTGGTTTAATATGAGTGTTTAAATTTTCTTTGTATCTTTCTTTTAATTTCTTTTTTGTTTTCCTACATATAATTTATTACAATCTTGACACTTTATATTATATACACCATTTCATTCGTGCATATTGTTTTGATTATTGTTATTGTTTAATAAATTTTTAATTTTATTATCAGTTTTGTAAGTAATTTGTTTCTTTAAATAATTCTTGTTTCTGAAATATTTTAAATTTATTTAACTATATTACAAGAAAACATATCACCATATTTAATATATTAATATATATATATATATTAAATATGGTGATATGTTTTCTTGTAATATAGTTAATAAATTAAAAATATTTCAAAAACAAGAATAAATATATTCATTAAAAGTATTCTTGTTTTTGAAATATTTTTAATTTATTAATTATATATATATATATATATATATATATATATATATATATATATATATATATATATTACGTAAACTATATACATAAATATTGTCGAATATTACTTTTTGTTTTCTTAAATTATTATTTAATACCGGTTTAAATTTTCTAAATTATCTACAGTAATTATTTCTAGGAAAAAAAGAATGTAACCTAAATTAAAAAAAAAAAAACATCAAGGAACCAACCAATACATTGATTAGGGTTTTTTCCATGAACAGTTCAAGGCCACATTTGTTTGTTTTAACTACTGGTTTCTCAGGCCCGTTATCTTCTACAACTAGCAATCTGACCTGCATTCCGCTCTCAAATAGAAGATTTAATAGCTGCCACAACAGTTTATATTTTAAGAACCCGCAATAAAACTCGCAGTAAGGGCTATAAAAGTGTTGGGTAGAGACAGTTGTGTTCTGCAAGCTACCTGTGACGTCATTCAGGAGAATTGAACCTAACGTTGAAACAATAGATAGTCATTAGTACTTGAGCAGGTCTCTCTTTGTAAACAGTCTTAAGAGGCTTTAGTCAATAAGATCGCCATATGACCTTACATCTATTGTATGCCTAACTAGTTTTTGGTTCTTCGGGCTTTCTAACCCGGTTTACAAATATCGATTGTTTTCCCTTTGTTCGTAATATTTGTCGTAATATTTACATTTTGTTCTCTCTCGTTTTTTTCTATAACTACAAGCTAGTAACCCAACCTTACATGTCATTACCGTTTATTCCTCGTACGTAATTCGTATTTATTATTTCTCATTATTTTGAATATTTAAAAGTTTTATAGTACTTGTCCTGTAATTCCTAATATACTCATCTTCACTTCTGTTAGGACTATTTGTATATATTCGAGTATATATTTTTGCCTTTCCTAAAATTACAATATTTTCCTTTGTTGATTCGTTTCGGAATGACTCTATTTTCAGAATTTAAATAGTACTCTTAAAGTTTTGAGAATTGAGTCATTCCGAAAGCGGTAACAATGGAAAATATTCTAATGTTAGGAAAGATAGAAAAATGTACTTGAACATATTCTTGTCCCGTTTTTTAATTACATAGTTATCCTTGATAATCACCAAAAGCCCTTGTATAATACGTCTTCTTTTTTAAAATAGTAGTTTCCTTTTTTTACCTTTAATCAAGCAATGACTCTTAAATTATCTAACATGGTTATAAATAGTTTCATCTTTTCAGATTCTGGTTACTCTTACCTCATTCATAAAAACTCGTCTACATTTTTTGAAATCACACATTATCTGACTCTCAGTTATTCTTTTTATTACTTCTGTAATTATAGTAATTTCAACGGTGGTACGTAACGAATTGTTTTGTAAATTTTTAAAATGTAGTGGTAGGGTAATGTTAACCTGTGAAAATTTCGTCTCCACTTAGGCATAGCTACTACTTAGAGGCATACTACTAAATAAATTTCCAAATACAATACCGTATCCAGAAAATCTTATAATTGATTGAGCTATTATTTAAGCTGTTTTTAATATTCGTAGGTTACACAACTTTCACTATTATACATTAGGAGTCTAAATATTTGTCTAAGGAAACAAAATAATTTCCTAGTACGTAAACAGTAATAATTGCTACGGTATTTAATATACTGGCATACTGGTTAATTAACAACTCGGGATACTAGCTTTAAAAGGTATTAATTTTGTTTTTAGTTAATTTACAAGGCCTATTTATTAGATATAATAAAGTTTATCACACAAATGGTAAATTATGTCATAATAATTAAAAATATAGTATTTAATATACAACAAATATCAGGAAAAATTAAACCCTTATTGTATTTTATAATTGTGTGTAAGTTTACGGATGACTTCCAAGTGACCTATGGAATTTTATTTTATAAATTAAGTTCTGCCGGACCGCCATTGTTTTTTTTATTCCTTAGACTTTTGTTTCTGTTAATTTTAAAATACTTAAGTAAGTGAATACGTAATTGCTTACTTGCTGACGCGTTTCAAAACATTCGTTCCTTTTACGAAGCTAACCCTCTACTCCTCATTTTGTTTCTGTCATAATGAAAACATTATTTTACTATATTACTCAGATTTCAAGTTTCGTAACTTTATTTCATAAGTTTCTTACGCGTGAGACAAATATAATTGATAACCGTCGACAGCCTCGTTTTTGGGCAATTTAAAAAAATGTTTGACAAAAGGCAACATAGATAAACAAAATGAAACGTCGTTGAAAAAGATCACAATTTTTGAAACACAATATTTTTTTTAAAGAAGTGTCATGATGTATACTGTTATTTAACTTGTGTGAGTTAAGCCCACCAATAAAATACAATAGTTTCTTAGTAAGGTTTTAATTTATAAGTATCAAATAACCCCAGAATTTCACAGACTAAAATATAGTCTATGTTTTCGTTTTACGATTTTTTACATTTTTATGATTTGTAAAGTTGAAATTAAAATTATTAATAGAATTATCTAATAAAAAGTTCTGAATTTCCAACTAAAAAATGATTTTAAATAATTTAGCGAGTCCTGTCTTATATCAGCATTTTCGAGATTTTGAAAACTTAAGATGAATCACATTACAGGTTAATTGAAACTAAATTTAACAAAACAGGTCGTGTTGCTCTTTATTACATTAACGGATCATTTTTTTTGTTGCTGAAACGTATTATTTTGGAATAATTGAAATTATGTTTGTAAATATAAATTGGCAAAATAATAAGATTGTCGTTACTGACACAAAATGGATGTTGTGATTGGGTCGTACGGTTAGAGATCACAAAAACCATGTTGTGTATTCGAGATTTAGGAGTTACGTACATAAAATATAATTGCGTAGTTTTTAAGCAAAATGTTAATTTTCATTTGGAAAATGCCTACTCTATAAAAGGCTATATGTTATAAACTTTAAATAATAGAGGAATGTGTTTAAAAAATAATAACAGAACCCGTTACATTTATCCCACAAAAAACTAAGAATTTTCTTGACCTTGCAGTATTCATATGTCTGATAAGATGAAACTGTGAAAAATAAAGTAACTCTTACACACACATTTTCCAATTCATTAACAAAGGTATTCTCTTTCTATAACTATGACTATTTTATAAAATAATTATTAATTATTTTTTTCTCACAGTAATTTAGTTTTGTAACAATTAAAATACCTTAAAACATTGTTGTTTAAACATTTTTGTTCTTTCTCGATTAAAGTTCCACCTTTTGAACGTAAATCTGTGACAAATGCTTGTAATTTTAATGCTCCGTAGAGAGGTAGTTCTTCACTAAAAACTATTTTAAAAAAGTCATTCGTCTACCATCGAAGTCACATTAATTAAACCGTAGATAATTCCTGAAAGGTCTGCCTAATCTATTCACCGAAGCCTAACATTTAAATGGCGTACTATAATCGGAGAGTTCATCGCCGCAAAGGAGCGAATTGCTCAGAGACCAAATGTGGGTTAGGGAATTCCAGTAAAGTGTCAGAAGAATTTGAGAGTCAAGTTTCCGGTCGATGTGATCTTCAGGTTTACCCTAATCCTGCACTGACTGTACACGCCTTACCATAAAATCTCACGGCACAATGACCCGAATTGCCAAGGTCAGCCGTATTGAATTCACGGCTGACCTAACTTTAAACGGCGTGTAGCTTAGAGACAATTGATCATCATGAAATAATTGCCTGGTATGTTACATTAGTTATAAAATGGCTGAATTGTTAAATGTGTATAATTCATTTAATTGTATAACAGTTATTTCTCATTCTGTTTTTATTTCGTAGTGACTTACGTAAATAACGTATTTACTAGGGTAGAATCTATGTTGTGTGAATAATTAATTTGTGCACTCTTAGAATTATGATTTTTTAAGCGAAACATTTTATAACTACGCCTACAAAAACGTATTGGATGGACATAAACATACAATTTCGCGTCAGTATAATTTCCGTCAGGTTGACAGCTTCAGTTTAAATTCCGTCAGGATACGCTATGAGTCCTCTTAAAGTGAATTAACATATGATTTCATACTCCAACTGATTTTATATTATACGTTTTCTTGTAAAACAGCTGTACGTAGTTTGTTACGTTTTTGTTGAATATCGTTAAAGAAAAAGGTTATTATTAAATATTTTTGATCATTAAATAAATATATTAATTCATCTAAAATTTAATTAATTTCAATACAAATAATTCAATATAACAATAATAATAGATTATGTATTTTTAATCAAATTTTTGTAATGAAAACATTCTGAGGCGCGCCCGATAAATGTTTTGGTAATTTTTCATTACGCGAAATTAAAGGTTTTTCTCATTTCAAAATATTTGTAGACGTAGCTATAAACTGTTTCCCTTCTGACGGCAATCCGCCAAGTATCCGCCTATTATTTTTATAAATATTCTAGACTGACTTAGCTTTCCTTTCGCTATTGAAATCAGTTTTATTATCTTGATGGACATAAATATGCGCAGGAGGCATGCGCTAAGTCTGGCCATTAGCGATGTGATGTAAATTGTTACCCCATCCTCCTGAAACACCTGAGCCAGCTCCAATCAGACGTGCTAATTGTGTAATAAAACAGACGTAACACACTCGCTATAATATTAGAAACACGGTATTTGTAGAATAATTTTGTCTCAAATATCGTCTCAAAAAGCAGTTGTTTAAACGGTATTAATTGAACTCAAAGGATTGAAATTTAGGTAAAACTTACCTAATCTGAATTATGAAAGAAAAATATAAAATTGTACTTCTAATGACTGGGCAATTATGACGAAATTTGAGTTCACCATATGAGGAGGGGGTTGGTAGAGCCTCCCAGAAGGTTGGACTTCTACCTAACGGTCCTCGGAAGGTAAAAACACCAGAAGCCTAGAATAAAACACAATCCTAATTTCCCAAGCAGATGCAAATGATTTTGCAAAATCAAAACTAATTGCCCCCTCGAAAACCAAAGCCCATAATCAAGTAGCCCATCTAAACATTGTCAGGGAAACTGACTAAGAACAAAATATCATTAAAAACATGAAAATTTCAGTAGATGGGACTAAAACAATTTCAAAACGGAACTTACACCACGTGATGTTTTCAAGTGCCCAGCAGTCACTGCAGCCCTTCACCACTTGAACTACCCTTAGAAGAAGATTTATACTATGATAACGCCATAGACATTGCAAACGCAATTCAAGCACATCATAAAATTTGATTCTATAGAGGATACGACACCAACCATTGTGACGAAATATGTCACGTTTATTATTAACTTTTTTTTTAATTTCTTAAAATTCTTATCTTTTTCATTTTAATTTAGTTTATATTTTAAAGTTCAGGAGTTCAACATTCCCGCTTGAGTGGTTTCAAGGGATAATTATGTGGCGTTGTGTGGTCATATGTTCACTTGGAGTCCTGACCCTGCGATATCTGAGGAATGCTAGCAGCTAATGGTCGACAGCCCATGGAGCTCATATTATATTCGAGGGGATAATGAAATTATAAAAGATAATAATTAGAAGTTATACATAAACAAAGCAATGTAGAGAAAGCCTTTTGTGTCGTATGAAATTAATAAGAGTACATAAATTGCGTAACGGCTCCTAGTGAATTATACTCAACCCTGTGCTAACGTTGATTACCCTTGGCTTCCAGACAAGATGCCAGCGCAAAGACGTATTGTATTCATGTTTATAATGGCTGTTCATTGACTATATATTTGGCTTTAAGTAACCCAAATAAAGTGTGTTTGTTAGATGTTTTGTCGACAGTTTTTATTATTGTTGTTTAAGAAAGTTATTACATTTAAAAATTTACAATAAATAATAAAAATAACCAGAAAAATACAAGAATTTTAAGAACTTTACTAACACAAAGTGTCGATTAGCTAATATTTCCATAAAGACATGTCAAATGGTTTATTATACAAAATAACATTAAACTACACTAAGAACTGTATTCTTCCTTATTTATCGGTTTTTAAACCTTCTTCTCATTTTTATCCTCTACTCCTGCATCAATCAGGTTTTACTTATCGAAATCCACTTACACTGCTATGTACAACATCATTTTGTTTGGACAGAACTGTCACAGTCTTGCAGTAAACTTTAAAGAAATGCTTTATAGAACCTTATCGTTTAATTATTACTATTATGCAAGCCTATTATGGTAATTTTATGGCTGATATCTGTCCCAGTTTGCCAAAATAGTTTACGCCCTCTTCAGAACAATTTATTCAACACTCTTCAGCGAAAAATGCGGCAACCTTTGTGTCTGTTTAGTAGTGTATGTGTAGCACGAGTTCACGTGAATCATTATGTTGTAATATTAGAACAAATTGAACAACCTGTGAACGTAAACTCAATTGTTTCGATAGCTTAGTTGCCATCAGAGCGTTAACATCTCTCGCATTTAGATTAGTTTATTTTACCCGTACTATCAGCTGGCAAATCTGCATCCCGAAGTAGGCGATATCAATATATGCAGGAATGTTTTATTTAAATATTATGATTTGTATCGAAATAAAAATGAAATTTATGATATTATTATTGTTAAACGAGAATTTCAAAATTAACAGTTTTCGAGCGATGATGTCACAGTTTGATTTACCAGATGCTTCATTATATTATTGTACATCAAGTTAAAAAAATGAATGAATACTATTTAACCTTACCAAAACATGTGGGTTTAAACCAAATTAAACAAATCGAAATGAAGAGTGGAAAGGGAATGAGATTGTATTTTAATAACGTTTAATATTCCTTACTCATTATATTTTTGACAAGTTGTTAAAAGTTTAATAGATTCACGTCCGTAATTTATTTAATTAAATATAAATGCTACTTACTGAAATGCGTTAGAGATACATGACAACTAATTAGTAAGATGGTGGTTTTTTATTTTTTATTCGAGGGATTATTTGTTTTACAAAAAGCTACATGAACTGCTGTAATCTTTTAATTTTGTAAACTCTACTCCGGAATGGCTCCATCGAATGCGTCATTGACCATTTTACAATAGAAATTTGTAATTCTCATAATACTGCAAAAAGTACTGAAATATTTTAAAACAATATTAATTAAAAGATAAAGTACTAGCTTAAAGACTCTTAAACTAAATTTATTAAGATATTTGTTTCAGAATAAACTACTTGAGAAAATAATTTTTATAGTTTACTATTTTTATAATAGAGTTTAGGGCCTAGGTACTAAGAAATTGTTTTAAAAGTTTCGTTTCTTTAGTACACATACTTTGTAAAAATTCTTAGAGAATAATATACATAAATTTGGTGATTTTAAAAACCGACTAAGCAACAGAATACAAAAAATTTTATTTAATGTTTGTAAATAACTATTAATTTTTTATATATGCTAATGTCAGATCACAAACAATTTTGCTATTTTAAACACTCAATATTTCGAATTTCTTTCCGACATTTTTTTTCAAAAGCTCAATGTGTCTGTTTCATTGTGATAGAAAAGGTTTTGTAAATGGATATCTATTAGTTATTATATAATTTGTTGATTTTTATTATGTTTTATATAATTGTATGTATTTTATAAATAGTAAGTTAAATTGTATAATTGTTTAATTAAAATTGAGCTCTTGCAAAGGAATTTCGGAAAGAAATTTGAAACGTTGAGTGTTTAAAAAAGCAAAATTATCTGTGATCTGTCATTAGCCTATATAAAAAAAATTAAAAAAAATATAATTCGCAAAACATTTACAAAACAAGAAATGACTGTAGCACCTGGCCGTGTTTTTCAAAATGAAATTGTTTTCTCAACGATAATTAGAGTATAACTAACAACCGAAACAATAGGTATATACTCATAATAAAGCCATTTTTATAAGTGTAGGCCCTTTAATTATATATAAATTTAAAAAATCGTCAGTATTACTACAAAATTCTTGAACCACAAATTTTATCACAATATCATTAACGATTTCTTCTACAGAGATATAGATTTTTAATAGACATGCATAGAAATATAGAGTACGTTGAATAGAACAATTTGTGCTTATGGAGTTATAGTTATGACAAAAATAGAAAGAAGGAATAATAGATGCAGGCGTAGTTCATTGAAATCGAAAATACTCTACTTATCAAATACTTTTCACCTTAACAAAACATTTTCTCAATCGCTTAACTTGTGCAATGTATGACTTACAAATAGCCTGTATTTTTTACTTTTTACTGACAAGAATCAATACACAAAATGTGCTTACAAATATTACAGACTATTTAAAGGAAAAGGCCATTTCATAGAAAACTATACAGTACCAAATTGACTCTAATAACACATTCACGTATCTAATACAATAAAGAGACAAATGTGTTTTAAAGGAAATATTTTCCGTCCAAGAATGTCTGGGCTTTAACATAACACATCGTCACTGCCCTCGGAACTAGGCCAGTAATGGAGGTTAGAAACTTCTAGAATGCAGCGATAGTTTCAACTTCTGCATTCCTGTCTTGTGATGATGTCTTGCCTACAGAGAAGCGTCAATGCTCTCTGCCACTGGAACCTGGACTGGACAACACTTTCTTTGTTTGTTTGTTTCTTTGAAGCAGTATTGTAATTATTATTTGTAGCCACAGTTTAAAGTTGTTATTTATAAAGGTTTATTTCAGATATTTTTAATAATGAAATATATTTCGTTTATTTGAAAATATGATTGCATTTACAAGTTAACTTGTTCCATTTAGAGTAGACGGATTTACCGGTTTTATATAAATTCTCAGTTAACTTACCGGTTTCTCAGTCAAGTTGAAATTTAAATGTATCTAATTTTTAAAATATTTTAGGCAATATTAAAGTGTCTTCTCTTTGCAGTAAACAAGTAACATAAAATAACTGTTTAATAACATATCTTGATCCATCCTGGGGAGCCTCTTACTTGAACAATTGTTGATGGAAAAAATATCAGAATGTCATACAATCCACGTGTGATCAAAAATCAGATTTTATTTGTAGCTGTACAAAGTTCTTAGAATAGTGTACCAGTAACTAAATAATGTTTTAATGAAAATATAGAAGTGAACTCACAACTGGAAACGTAGAAGCTCATGCTTTTATTCAACTATGATTGAAAACGCTACATTGCGTAAGTAAGCTTCAAGTGGTATCTGAAACTGAACATGAAATAATCTTCACAAATTTACTAAAGCTTAATAAACTTAGTAACCGTTTCATCATAGCTAGGCGATATATCTCTGATGTGCAGACGTTATATTTTCAACGGTAAAGTAATTCTTTTACTAAAAATCTTCGAAAATCAGTTACGGCGGTTTAAGCTAATTTTTTGGGTTCACGTGAAGGTTAATTTGAGGTTATGATTAAATTATTTTCGCAATGCAATTTCTTATATATTTAAAAAATATAGTAAGTTTTATTAATTTAGGTGATGACATACATTTTAATACAGCAACTGGTTTTAATTTTCGTAGGTTATGCTACTCTCTGAGTTGTAAATTAGCATGTTAAAATCTCTATGTAAGTAGAATTATATAACCTGCAATTATGTTTACGGAATATATACTAATCTAATATAATGACTTGTTCACGACAAGCTACGTTTACTGACGAACTTAGGGTCAATTTATATTGTAAAGTTATACTAATAAATAGGTTATGTTTCATTTTGTAATGTATGAGATATTATTTTTCTACAGGACGTTGGAATATGAAATACATATACTAAAACATAGAACTATTGAAGATATTTTTAAGGTCATCGTTTATTCTTATTAATTTCGTACTGTCTTGCTATTATCATTATCTCGTTTAATGAGAAGCTTGCACTTCAGTAGTGCTAGATTGACACGCACGCGCGCGCGCGCGCACACACACACAGTCGAAGTTTTTTAGTTTTCGGGGCGATTTCATTGTCTAATTTACTGGATCATGGATTCTAGGGATTTGTTTTTAAGACCATTTATAAAAAATATGCATTCAAAATAATTTTAAGTTAACTATGGTAGTAGAAATTTAAAACATTCTGTATTCTTAGGATAGGGCTTCGGAAGAAGCGTCCTGGGTTTTTATGGAATTTTTACGTTCACCTTAGGTTTTGCGTGGTAAACAACATTGATTTTATATATTTTGGGGTAATGTTGGCAGTCTTGGCTGTCGCCATAGTTACCTCCTTTCGGTCACTAAATAGTAGACACGTCACAAGATAGACAAGGTTTGCCTAGCCTACTCACCTGCATTCTGAGTGTCTGACTGGAGATTTCAGGGTCGAGTACACTCACGTTTTATTAAACTTTCTTTCAATGTTCAATTATTATTCTCGAGGTAATAAATGTATTTGGAAAACAAATTAAAATTATTTAATCATCCAGAAATAGAAAAAGGAATCTTATTTTTAATAATAATTTTATAAGGCGGCAGTAAATTGGTTTTGTAATTGGTAAAATATAACACAAGAAAATTAACTAAATATCTAGTTATTATTTCTATATCTTTATAATTTTTAATAAGAATTTTAATTAAACGTCATTTTTTAAATACTAAATGAGTACCGACAGAATTTCTATAAACCTTTTTGAAACAGATTCACTAGTTCATAATATTTGTATTGTACATTAACAAAATTAAAGTTAGGAAAAAACCTAATCAATATAGTCAACTAAATATAGGTATGTAGCCCACACACACACACACACACACACACACAAACACACAGACACATAATATATATTCATATATATATAAATACTTTTTGACGTCTTGAAATTCTTTTACTCAGTTCTTCTTTCGAGACTCAACTCATCATTTATAATATGGACAATAAATATAAATTTTAATTAAAATCAGAAACATGCATAAATTATTTAAAAACTTCAAAAGTGTCAAGAATTTTTTTTTTTTATAACCGTTTTACATTTCCCATGCTGAACCCACGATACTGTTAACTCAATCTTTTTCCTGCCAACTCTGCATTCTTGAAAGGTATTTCCAATTGTTGTTCATTGTTGTGTGAATGCAAATGGCGTTCAACAATGCTGTCATAACGGGCTGCTGCGTTGTCACACTCAACTAATTGGGCCTTCGGTTTTGGTCTTTATGTGGATGTGTAACGGGATTCAGCGGTCACTTCACACGTTGTTAGCAAAGTTTTTTTTAGTGTTGTGCAAGAAAATAACACGGTTAGGTTGAAAGAAGAGTGAGTTGACGAGATGTTAATTAGATACGATAAAACTGTTTGAAATTTAGTTTTCACGTTGTCTGTAAATTTTTTTAAACAGTTTTATTTACAACAATCAGTAACATACATTTTTAAAAGTTGTTACAACTGCTTATAACTTGATAAAAAATATATATTAATCTTCAAGTACGATACAAGTTTGTTTTGTGTTGATATTTTATTTTATCTGCTCATGTTTATAATACAGCGATTAATGAATCTGTTGTATAAAGTTACAGGAGGAAAAGGCTGCGCCATTTTTTCTTTATGTGGAAAACGTAATAGGTTGGATATGGGTTTGTAAGATATCATATCATACAATCATTTTGTAAATTCATTATTGTTATTGGAACAATGGACGAAATGACACAGGAAAATGTGTAATCTTAAAACCCTCTTTCAACTCTTAGAAAGAGACTCTTAAAAAAAATCTCTTAATCCCTAATCAACTTGCGAATACTATAATAGTATTACATATTATTTGTAGTTTTGTTGAATAGATGTTTTGATTAGCTGTATAATATACTTTCATGTTTATAATAATGTTATCATGCTGAATGTCAAAACTATTGTTTTAGTTAGCAATAACAAAAATTCGCTGATTGGCCGTCAAGAGATTTGAGTATTAAGTAGACGTTTTTCGCATTTCACCTTTAAGCTTTCTCTCTTTGTCTTGATATTATTTAACTCCTCTTTAAAAAATCTAACCTCCTCTAGTTTTTCTTCGATGTAGGTTGTAATGAAGTTTGGGTCAGTTCATTGTTCCGATAAAGGCTCGTGTAAGATCCAGGTTCTTACGCGTAGATAATTCTTCGATTTTATCTTTGTCGTATGATTTAAGTCAAGTAATAGCTGGAGAAGTTTAAATTTAATAAGTGTCTAATATCGGTTTAGTTTAAACAATTGTTTCTGGGAGAAGAATGACACAGCTCTTGCTTCTGGTATATCGTAGCCTTTCACTGGTCCAATGACATTTGAATATTTGTGTCTTATAGTATTTTTGGATACTCCGGGGATCAACAAGCTTCTCGGAACTCGATTTATTCTCCCAACCCGCTTGCAGGCTGGCCGGTGACAAGCTGTGATACCTAAGCGCTGTTCCATATCACTGCAACTTTTTTATACCAAATTATTTAAACTGATAAATTTTAGGATATTCTACACAAAATTCTAAAGACAATAAGTCCAAACTTGAATAAAATGTTCCGTATTTTGATAAAAATGCACTGCTCTTCCAGCAGTGAAAAACAATTGTTTTTGTTAATTTGAATTTTTTCTTAATTTTAACCCTCAAATAAGAAAGATTTTATTCAAGTTTGGACTCATTTTTTTCAATTTCTATTAGCTCACACTCTGAATATATCGCGTATATCTTGTTCAAAATTTCAATCGTTAATAAAATACGTTTTTATTAATCCAATCAAATACATTTTTTGTAACCTGTAGGGGATGACAATTGGTGTTAATACAGTTCTTTCAAATATCTATTCAGCTATTGAATTTTTAAAAAAATGACGTTTCGGTCGCATTTTAACTGAATGACTGTAAAATAACTGAATGTTAGAAATCCAGCACTTTGGCACTGAGCCAAGTTTCCGTCGCTAGAAATCTATTTCTTAAAGAAGTATATAAAATTATAAAAGGAAGGCTTTTTAGGAATAAACACAAGAGATTGATAGAATGGGGCATTATAAATCGCCTTCAGCTTCTTAAGTTAGAAATGAAAAAGACAAAGTGAATAAATACTAACAAACAAAAATAATAGTCCAACACCATAAAAGCCTACAATATAGAAAGAGAACTGGAAAATTGCAAGAAAATTCGCTTTCTATTTTGCCACACAATATTGTAATTTTGTCATATATATATATATATATATATATATATATATATATATATATATATATATATATATATATATATATATATAAAATACGTTTTCTTGTTTAATAATTTAAAACAACACAGGTTATTCAAATACAAGAATATTTATTATTTTATATCCAAAATATATATAAAATAATAAATATTCTTGTATTTGAATAACCTGTGTTGTTTTAATATATATATATATATATATATATATATTAATTTTTTTTTTATTAGATAATTATTTCCTGAAGATGCTGGTACTATTTTATCGGCGAAAAGCTTTGAATAAATATATTCATTAAAAGTATTCTTGTTTTTGAAA
>JBAIZL010000001.1:277535924-277738424 GCA_036971475.1 Prosapia bicincta | reverse complement strand
TTAGAGTAAACTCTAACTTTCGTTAATTCAAATATTCAACCATTAGATTGTTTGAAAAACAAATTCAAAATGAACAATTTAGTTTATGGTACTGACTTTGATTCAACATAAAAATATTAAAAAAGAAAGCGGAATGAGAAAGAATCTGTCAATTTAACTTCAGAAGAGAGAATCTATCTTTATAATTTCAGAAAAAAATAGCCAACTCATTTCAAATTCTAATACACAATGATATGATACTATTATTATCTATTACTTTTAGTGAAAACAGAACTAATACTAATTATTGTTATTAGTGATATAATTCCATAATAATTTACCTGCAAATAGTATAATTAAGATAAGGAATATGTTAATGAAGTTAATTTATAGATATTAGATTGTTTATTGTAAAAGTGAACAGCTCTAACTATAATTAACTTGAGTTATCCTTATCACTACATTTATGTAGAATTTTACAAATGATGACAGCAGTAAAATATTTTGCAGTCATGCAATTTGTTTCAATTAGACTGCATAACCATTTTTAGACTATTTTTAGAGCACAGACTATTATTAGCATTTATGACTTTTTATAATAAGAATACTCCACAAATTATACATTTTTTTATAATATAATCAAAGATTTCAATAGTTGAAACTTAAAAAAAAATTATTGAACTTGAACTACTAAGCTTTAGAGTGACAGATTAATACAATCCAAGGTCAATGACCTTTGAAGGTTCACAGTGACAGTTGATACTAGATTTCTTTAGAAGTAGATAAATTGGGTCAAACTACTAGGATAAATATTTCTAAGTTTTAAAATATTTCACCATACACACGTATAGCCTACTATTATTATTTTTTCCAAATATTGAAAACTATTAACTTTAATACCTGAAAACTATTTAGGCCATGATAAAGAATTTGCAATTTGAAATAGCACAGCAGAATACTAAAATTTCTGAAATATCAAACAAAAATAGTGAATTAATGCCAACAATGTCCACAAATAGTAAATTAATGCAAAAAATGTCCATATTCAAATAACTTAATATGCTGTTTTCTATTCATGCAATTAAAACAACTACAATCTTATATAATATTTTTAAAATGACTATATTTTTGTAATAAATTTCAAAGGCATTAGGCTAGTTTTTAAAACGTTAGGAAAATTCAGTTTCTACATTAATCATGAATACAAAGATCAGTAAATACCTGTAACATATTACCCACTATTCACTTTCTTAGGCAGGTAGCTTGATATATTACTTCCTTATCAACTGGAGGGGACTTGCCTTGAGGTAACATAGGCTGATGTTTCCACATTAATGTTCTAATTGCATCAAATGAAGCATTATATATGTAAATGCTCAAAGTATTACCAGGCTTAACAATGTACAATTAGAAAACACAAATTAAAATATCCAAGACAATTCTAAAAAGTTGGCAATACTGATAATCTTGAATAACTTTCCCTTAAGTTTTGCATGCTGGTAGTTTTGCTGTAAAAATAATAATTTAATACATTATTCTGACATATTATTTCCGCCATTTTTAAGTAAACATTACATTTTTCAAACATTATTGAGTGCTTAATATATGCTAAAATGTCAGTACGTGATGCTTATACTGACAGTAACTTATTTTTTTCAGAAATAAAATCTTTAACATGAAAGTGATCCTGTCTCACTTTAAAAAAATACAAACAAAAATGACACTGAATTCAATCACTTTTAGTGACATTCATCTTTATATTATGTATAATTAATTATACTAATCTATTATGAAATAAAATATTCAACATTTTTACTAGCAGTAGTAATTCTTAAAAATATTTGGATTTGTTTATTAATATGAAGTACTTCATCTAAAAAACCAAAATGAAACCTTTATTATCTTTACATATACTTTGCCAAAGACAAACTATGAATTTTTTTCAACAAATGAGTTACATTTCTTTTCTCCAGTCATTTGCATCTTGAAAATGAACAATGTTTTACCAAAATTAAAGTTGAAGTTAAAAGATTGTTTACAATGCAGGAGAAACTGGTTTACATTAAAATGTTTTCTTATCAGACAGCTGACTTTAATAAAATTATATCCCAATCAATAAATTAATGACTTGCTAAACTAATAATTTATAAAAAGCCTATTGAGTCAAAACATGTTTGATCCTACTAAATGATTTTCTTCACTACCTATGTTGGCTAATGGGAAGTATGGTCGAGTTATATAGCAGTAGTTTTAAAGGCAGGTAATCTATAATGCAGTAAAACATGTATCTGATTTCATCGTATTAGCACTTTTATCAGGTTTGATCATTTAGTACAATTTTATTTAATGTTTGGTACATTTGTAAATTTTATATTACTTTACTATGCTATGTTGACAATGGCCTTCTTTTAATTGATGAGGAGAGTATCTAAATTATGGTTGATATCGTTATATGTATGAATTGAAACCTATTTCTATTATATGATTAGCAAAATATGAGTTGGTGTTATATTTTTAATATAGGGTGTGTGCTCTTTGAATGCTGTAATTGGGCTCAGCTTGTATAGTTTAGTTGTACATGTCTGGTGTTTGAATTTTTTTGCATTGTATTAGTTTTTTGTATCCTAGAACCTATTATTTAGAATTTTTTTATGTTATATTTAACATTATGTTTATGTATGTGAATATATATCCCTTTTCCTCCTGTTGTGTTGCTTTTTTGATTCTTTTTGTGTATTAGCTAATCAATGTTACTAGAAACAATAATACTATATGCAACAGAATACAAACAAAAATTCTTGAACTTTGTAGTCCATTACATTTGGTGAATCTTAATTAATCACTTTAACAACTTTTAAAGTAATTAACCACAAAAAAGTTAAACCCAAGGATAAACTGTTTAGACTGAATAAAAACCATAATAGGCAAACTAGCCACTGGATTCAAAAATGATAGAACAAATATATTATTAAACTTGTCACAATGTCATAATTTTTTAACTACATAATAGAAACAATGCACACTTTGGCATATATTAACAATAACCTAGAAATCCTCTTCATCAACAAAATGGACTATATCTCAATACAATGTACAATTTACAAACATAACAAAATATAAAATAAAATCATATTAAATGACTCAATACCAATTTTGACCTCATATTTGATCACCTGTCTTTAAAACTGCTAACATCTAGATCAACAATACTACCCAGAGGACAACCTGATCAGAAGCATTATGTATCAGAAGGTGTTTCATACATTTACTTAAATTATATGTTTGGTAAGGTGTTAATTTGTCAAGTTCTATCATTAAAATTTTTCATATTATTATGGTTAACAAAATCCTTCAGTTTAAGTTGATGGTTGGGTGTGAAATGTAACAAAGAGTGTGTTACAATCATCTGTGACATGGCAGCTGTGAATTTGAAAAACAAAACTACTGGTTATTAGATAAAAATGAACATTTACAATGCTTCAAAAATGTTAAAGCACTCAAAAGTGATTTCAGTCGTAATATGTAGGATTTGATAATGTCAAGAAATTTGTATAGCTTCAACAAAAAAATTGAAATAGTGAAACAAATTCAAAAACTTATTTACTCTAACTGTCCCAAAAACTCTTGTTATAACAGGAAACTGCAATTGTGTAGAAATTGTTTACTTTACACCATACATGTCTCGTTAACAGTCAATGAAACAAGGGTTAGTAAAGAACATGTTAACTTATTATTGTAATTTGAGAAGCATGCATTAGTGTTATCAAAGGTGGGGATGAATGTCAAATTAAACATACAATTAAACATACATGATATTTTTACTTAAACTTCTGAAACATGTCAATAAAATTTCAGTAATCTTACACTCCCCCTCCCCAAAGCCTGAGAATAACTCGGCATTTTAAATCTTGCACAAACTGAAATGTGCAAGTATGCTCTTGTGTCACAAAAATATCTTGGTTATAAATTTAAACACTGAATATATTTATTATTTCTAATTAAATAGAAATGTGGCGACAACAGTACAAACAATGCTTCTTTCTTATATTTCTCACTCAAGCTCATATCTCTGAAAAAACTGCTATCAATTTTAGTGGGAAGAGATTCTAGTTGCCACAAGCTAATACTGTGTACAAAATATTATATTCTAGTTAGTTTATTATTTTTTTTAACACTTATAAATATGTTCCACTTGTTTATAGTAGCATTTACTCTACATTGTTGAGGACGGCCGTTTCGGAAGATGTGCCCTATTGTCAACTCAGCCTGTAACTGATCTCAAGGTTTTATGTAGGTTAGGGTGGGGGTGGGATATTAGGGTAGGGATGTGAGTGTATTTTGTTGATTATTATAAGCTATGATGTAGAAAAGTATATGCAAGCTATAATGTAATTTGGTGTTGAGTATGTGTGTAGGGTGTAGTTTGAAATGTTTGTATATTTCATATTGTTCGGTTGTGTATAATTGGTGATTTTTCTTCTGCTTGTAAAGGATTTGTAGGTTAGATGTTATGTTTGTGAGGTTATGGTTTGTGGATATGAGATGTTCGGCAAAGTTTGATTGGGTGTTTTTGTTTGTTAGTGCTTTTATGTGTTCTTGGTAGCGTGTGTAAAATGACCTCTCTGTCTGGCCTACGTAAAAACTGAAGCACGAACTGCTAGTTAGTTTGTAAATTCCAGCAGAGTTGTAATGTCGTTGATTATGTTAATTGGTTTAAACTGTTTGTTGAAAGTGTTGAGTATGGAGTTGGCTACTTTGTAATTGTATTTTCAAAGTGTGTTGGTTAGTTTTTGGGTGATCTGTATGGTATTAAGTATTTTATAAGTTTGTTGTGTTGTGTATTTGTAGCTGAATTATCCTTTGTTTTTAGGTGTTTGTATAAGTTGTCAATCATTGTTGTGTTGTATCCATTGGTTTGTGCTAAATGTTTTATGGTGTTTAATTCTTGATACTGTTCTTCATTGTCTAACAATGTTTTTAACATGTGATATATCATGGTGTTAGTTTATGTTGGTGTGGGTGGTTTGAAGAGTTGTGAATGATAGTATTGGTGTTGGTGGGTTTTCGGTATATGTTGAATTTATGTGTTTGTTTATCTGTATGAGTGAATTTACAAACACTTGCAGTTCTTGCCCCAGTTTTTACTTAGGCCAAAAAAGCAGGTCAGTTTACACAAGCTACCAAGAACACATAAAAGCACTAACAAACAAATACGCCTAATCAAACGTTGCCGAACATCTCATATCCACAAACCATAACCTCACAAACATAACATCTAATCTACAAATCCTTTACAAGCAGAAGAAAAATGTATAACCAATTATACACAACCGAACAATATGAAATATACAAACATTTCAAACTACACCCTACACACATACTCAACACCAAATTACATTATAGCTTGCATATACTTTTCTACATCATAACTTATAATAATCAACAAAATACACTCACATCCAAAAACACTAAACAAACAAATACGCCCAATCAAACGTTGCCGAACATCTCTTATTCACAAACTATAACTACACAAACATAACATCTAACCTACAAATTCTTCACAAACAAAACAAAAATAACCAACGATACACAACCGAACAATATGAAATATACAAACATTTCAAACTACACCCTAAACACATAGTCAACACTCGATTATATTATAGTTTGCATATATTTTTTGACATCATAACTTATAATATTCAACAAAATACACCCACATCCCCACCCCCAATCTAACTTACAAAAAACCATGAGTTCAGTTACGGTCTGTGTTGTCAATGGGACACATCTCCCAAAACGACCGTCCCCAACAATATAAAGTAAGTGCTACTATATGCAGGTGTAACATATTTACAAGTGTTTTAGTAAAAACTAGTAGCTCATGTGAAGATGGAATCAACAAATATATATATATATATATATATATATATATATATATATATATATATATATATATAATACGTTTTTCTTGTTCAATAATTTAAAACAACATAGGTTATTCAAATACAAGAATATTTATTAATTTATATCCAAAGCTTTTCGTTGGTAAACAGTACCAACATCATCAGGAATGAAAATTACAATAATGTAAACTATAGGCCTAAAACATATGTTAAATTAGAAATAGAATTATTGCTAAATTTATATTGTTGCTGTAACATTATAGACATTGAATATAGTATCAAATTTAGAATGTATTTGTATTTGTTCTTTTATTAATTTGTTATTATTATTGTATTTATATATTTCGAATGCTGCATATATATTCATTCTTAATCCCTTATTAATTTCATTTATAAGTTTCATATTTTCAATATTTGGAAATTGGTGCTTATTATTAATACAATGATTTGAAAAATTTGATTTATATATTTCTGGATTAATATAGGCATTCAAATGTTCTTTATATCTTTCTTTTAATTTTTTTTGGTTTGCCCTATATAAGCTTTATTACAGTTTTCGCATTCTAATTTATAAACACCACCTTTTTCATGCATATTAATTATTTTATTATTGTTATTTATTATGTTTATTATTTTATTAGTTTTGTATGCAATTTTGATATTTGTATTTTTAAATAATTTGGTGATATTTTTTAATTCATGGCCTATAAACAAAAATGAAGTCCATATTGTATTAATATTACTATTGCAAATTAAATTATTATTTTGTTTATTAAAAATATTATAATTAAGTTTGTCAACAGTTTTCTTTTTATAACCGTTTTCTAATGCAATTTGATAAATTATGTTTTTTTCTCTTATTTTATTTTCTTCATTCATGGGTATTTTATGCATTCTATATAAGTTATATAAAGCAGCCATTTTTTGATTATATGGATGATTATAATTATTTGGTATAATTTGGTTTGGTACAAACATAAGAAAAAATGAAACATTTGAATATATGATATGCCGTAAACCAACTTTAACAAACCAAATTATACCAAATAATTCTATATCATTGTTTAAGTGCTTTTATGTGTTTCTATTTCAAGACTACAGTGTGGACTCTTACCAAGGTAAGTCTGTCAGTCTCCTAGTCCAAAAAATCTATATATATATATATATATATATATATATATATATATATATATAATTTTGTTGTTGTTGTTATGGAGAGTGGTGAAGAGTTTTAAATGGAATTTAGTGGATCTGAAGTAAAACTTCAGACTGTGACAGTAGTGGTGAAGCAACAACTGAATGTGAAAGAAAGAATAATTCAAAAACTGTTATATTATCAGAAAATAGTAGTGACTGCAGCATTGCCACCGATTCCTTCCAAGATAATCCTTTGCCAGGATATCTTTGGACCAAAATAAGTCTTCATAGGTTATAAAATTTTTAAGTAAAATAATTAATGATGAATTATTAGCCATTGTAGTAACAAAGATTAACAAAGAACATTTGTGAGACATAAGAACATTATTGGTTGAAAGGACAAAAAGAATGACAAAATCATAGTTTTCTTTAGTGTAATACTGTTGCAAAGTATTAAAAAGAAACCAAACTATTAGCTGTACTTGTCTAGTATGAAGATTTGGCCAGACTTGTCATTTTCCAGACATTGAATATATGATCTTGGCAGTCAAGAGAGGGATATTACTATTGATGAGAGCATATGTAAAGGGAGATTAGATTGGGTTCAGTATCAACCACTAAATATAGCAAGCTTTGAAATAACGACCTACATGCTATGTGTGTTGCCAAGACTGGCTATGTATGGTCTGTAATTATTTATACAAGCACTAGCAATAAATTTGGTAATGAATATCATGATCTGCACCAATCATCTCAAACAATAATTCCAATAAAACCTCTTCCCAACAATGGATGTAGCCTTACTGTTAATAATTTGTACACCTCTCCATCACCAACACATCTACTTACTACCGACAAATACTACCGAATGGCACTGCAACCATCTAAGAAAGATATGACTCCAAGAATTTGCTATAAAAAAATAAAGAAGGGAGAGTTTGTATTTTAGAAGGGAAAAGTTATATCATTGAGATAGGAAAAAAAGTGTGATGTGTACATATATTTTGAAAACTGTCCATAATACAGAAATGAAGAGTATAACTAAAAGGAGAGATAAAAAAACAGAAGCAATTAGGCGTATATATATATATATATATATATATATATATATATATATATATATATATATATATATATATATATGAAGTTAATATATTAACTTCATAAAGTCAGTGCAACGGAAAAAATGGATAACTTGAAATATCACGATATATATATGAAGTTGATAAACTACTATTGTAAATACTTTTATCCACCACTAAGTGCAATAATTTTACTTTGCTGTGATAAGGCACCTTTCGGTCACTTGACCATTGTCGAATCACTGATCTACACTGACCGACAATGGTCAAGTGACCAAAAGGTGCCTCATCACAACAAGGTAAAATTATTGCACTTAGTGGCGGATAAAAGTATTTACAATAGTAATTTATCAACTTCATAAAGTCAGTGCAATATGTGTGTGTGTGTGTGTATATTTGGTATATTATAAGTATATAGTATATTAAATATTTGGTATATGTATATATTAGATATATATTTGTATAAATATAGTACTATATCATAAACTATAAATTTGTGCATCTGTGACATTTGGATATTTATACACATCTGTGGTTCACTTCAGTCTTTTCTTTTTCTCTTTTTTGATTGATAAAGAGCATTGAGTGATCGAAATATTTCAATTTTGTGATATGTTTTTACATGTGTCTACTTATTATTTCCAAGAGATTGCAGTTTTGAACTATTACCACTAGGTAAGTCTGTCAGTTTTCTATCTAGTCCAAAAATTCCTATATATATATATATATAGGAAGGATATATATATATATATATATATATATATATATATATATATATATATATATATATATATTTATTGCTTATATATATATATATATATATATATATATATATATATATATATATATATATATATATATATATAAACACAGTGGAAGGACTGGATAAAGTTGATCAGCCTACAGCAAATCAAGTGACAAGGAAAAAAGGAAAAATACTATAAGAAAACATTCTGCTATCTACTCGAATTGGTACTATGGAATTTATTCATCTTGAATGTACTAGAAAGCTGGAGGAAGGAAAAACACTCTTGGTTTTCGTGTGGTAGTTATTAAGATGACAGTGATATATAACAAGTAAGAATAGCATACTTTTCCAAAGTAGCTGGCCTTCATTCCACAAGCAACAATCCTAGTTACCTAACTGGCTGATATATACCATCAGTTATTCTGCAAAGAAGCAGATTCCTATTAGAATGTGTAGCCAAGCTTGGGATACAAAGAGGAAGACCGTCAAGCGGAAATTTCTCTATATGTATGAAATCGCTCTACGTTTTCTATGGTTCGGAGCCATTCATATAGCGACAAACATATGAAGATGAACTGATGTAAGAAAGTGTATTACTATTATTATTATTGTTTAGCAAAAGCACTTTAAGGTTATTAAAAATATTCAACTGAATTATTTATTTCTAAGATATTTTTTTTTATTTCGACTCCCTTATCAAAAGCAATGAGCATACTCAGGCTTTTAATATATCACGTTTCAAGTGTTTTTTGTTGATATTTAAGAAAAACAATACAATCAGTTTTGTCAATCATTTAGCACTGATTGATTCCCTTTCAGAATATTTTATTCTATGTATGTTTATTTTTACCATAAATAAAAGTATCCTCAGTATTTTAAATTTCCGTCCTTAAATATTACCTAATTCAGAAATTATTGTTTTCAACAATCTATATTTTTAATAAAGTTTAAAATTCAGCAATAAAAAAAATTAAAAACTTATGGAGAATCTTTTACAAAATTATTATTAAGTTAAGCTGTTAAATGATTATCTAGAATAAATAACACTTTGGTTGTAGTATATCACAAAGACCAAGAAAATGAAATTACTATTGTGATAAATGAAGGCTATTTAAATTTGATGGTACCAATAAAAATAGAAAGACATGTAAAAATATTTACATGTGATTAGATTATTTTTTATCACGGAATCGTTTGTTAAGGAACGGAACAAAAGTTTGGAAAAATCAGACAGAAATTGTCAAATTTATTTTAAAAAACAAATTCTTATGTATGGCAGTTTTTTTAAGTATTGAAATTTGTTAAGGATCAGTCTACATAAGTTCTAGATAGGTTTAAAATCTGAAAAGTTACTACGTAAGATTTATGTTTAATAATCTTTCTTGTATTTTCTGTTCTAGAAAAATCTTATAAATAATATGTTGCTAAAACTGGGAAAATTATATAGAAAATGTTTGATTAACCATTTCTTCTTTAACCTTTAATTTCTGTTATCAATCAGGACATTGGGAGTGCATCATATTACTACAATTCTGGTTGTATAAGACTACAAAGGGAGAATTATATTGAATCTAAAATGTTAGGTGTTGGGAAATGTACAACTGTGTGATAAATATAAACTGAATTTTAAAAAACCAATAATAGAGTTGGAATGTTTTAAACTGATCAAAGGTTTTCAAGTTTTAATGAGGTTTAATTTGTTTTCCCAATGACTGTCATTGAAGAAAAAGAAATTGAACAATACTTGAGCTCAATCCTTGAATAAAAACAATTTTTTGTGACACAGAAACTAGATTATTGAAATAGATCCACACTCTGATTTGAAACAAAACATTAACTACTCCTTATTAATGTAGGAACATTGATATGTAAAAGCAAGAGCAGCTTTAAATTGTCAAGCAAATTCCTGTTCTATAATTAAAGTTCATTTTACTTTACACTTAAAAAAATATATATATATTATTCTCTAAAATAAGTATCTCTAATTCACAATGTGCAGTTTAATCATTTCAATTATAAATTAACAATACAATCGATTTTATGCTATATAGAGCAGAATTGATTAAGTAAATATACTGTATATTACACAGCAATGTGGTTAGTTGACTAATTAATTGATAGTTATATTTTTACTGTAATTATCGAATTAATACCTAAACCGGTTTAACTAAAGCAAAGTACTAATACAGTGGAACTCCTCAAATCTGAACTAATAAGGGCTATAGTCTGTTCGGATTTCCTGAAAGCATTCGTATTTCGGATCTGCTGTGTATTTCCATTCAACAGAATGCGTTTTTCTATTAACAAACAATATTAAAGCATTCATTACATATTTCTGTATCAATAATTAAAGTTTTCAATGATACAAGTGAAAAGTCTATGGAACAACCTGAAACTTTCTGTTCTGAGTGGATCACACTCAAAACTTTCTGTGAATGAAAAAATTGACAAGGCTGTTGTATTTTTATGGTTTACACAACAGAGACAGAAAGGAGTTCCTATTAGAAAAAGCATTAGAATCAAACAAATTAATGAACGGTGATTTGGAATTAACTGCTAGCAATTGGCTAGATGGAAGAGAAGGCATGGAAATAGACAAATAACGGTAAGTGGGGGGAAGTTATCAGCTGATAATCTTGCTACAAAAAAATATTTAGATAAATTCACAGATGTGATTTCGTCTGAAAATTACTCACCCCAGCAAGTGTATAAAGCGGACGAGACAGGATTGAGTTTTAAAGCCCTTGCCATTAAAAGTCTTGCTTCTAAAGAGGAATCTTCTGCGCCAGGCTTTAAAACGAGCAAACAGCATCTCACAGTTTTAGCTTACAGTAAAGCCGCGGGAACAAATAAGCTAGTCTACCATTAATGATGATTGGAAAATCCGACAAGCCACGAGCCCTAAAAATATGAACTTGAATGCTCTCCCTGTTCAATACAGAAATCACTGTAAGACATGGATGACAAGTAATATTTTCAAGGATTGGTTCAAAAATGAATTTGTTCCTTCAGTAGCAAAATTTAATGAAAAAATTGACAGCCACCAGCCGTAGTATTTTAGGTACTTTTTTAAAATTTTGTTTCCATCAAATCATGTTCGGATTTCACGGAGGTTCGGATTTGAGGGGTTCTACTGTATAAGTAAAATTCAAAACTGTTGCAATTTTCATTTTCAAAGCATTAGTCAACCTGGAAGCTGAAAAACCTCACAGAAATTTTTTGACACTACAAGAAATTGGACACAAGTCCTCCAATTATTAAAGTGTTCTACCCCTTGCCATTTAGATGTTGAAATGTAGAAAACAAACTTTGGTAGTGTAATTATTTTTTAACAAATCTAAGGAAGCGTAGTAATGTGTAAACATGTAATTTACAGATGAATTTTACTAGGTTAACAGAACAAATTCATGAGTCCCAGAAATGAAATCTCCCTTTCATCCCAATGGTCTCAAGGAAAACAGTAAAGTATCATATAAATACTGTTTAAAGGTTGTTTTGTTATGTGATGCCTTAATAAAGTATTCCTTAAAAATCGTATGCTATTTTGATACGTTTTGTAAAACAAGTTTATAACATCTGCAGACATCTCTAGAAAACTTAAGATCTGTACAGACTGCGACAATGTTGTAATTTATACCTGGATAAAATAAATGTTATCCTTGTTTGTTCAATTTTCAATTACTACATATTCATTCACAACCAGAGCTGTTATAATTTCAAAACAAAACTATTGCCTCTTTTAAAATAGCAGGAAACAATTTTCTGGGTTCTCATAAGTTCTTAAGATTTGGAACTTATACAATATCAATAGCACAGTGGTACAATATATTACAACAAAATGTTGGAAACGACCCCAATATCATAAAAATAACTGATAATAGAAGTTACCTAAGTATTAACTTGAAAAAGTATTATCTCCAAAAAATTACTTAATAGTTACGAAAGTATTTTTATAGTCCCATCAAATAATAAATTATTCTTAACTCACCTCTATATTCTTTGCTTTATTAGTAAATTTTTAAATACAATGCATTATTTGAATTAGGTTTTATTTTATTTATTGTCAATTGCCGCAGTTTATACTAAATAATGAATTTTATAGTTTAGTATTTTCTGATGTGGCCTATATACAGTTAACTCCCGATTATCCGGGATCGCATCAACTGGGTTGCGGATCAACCGGGATCGTCAGCTCCACTTGAAGCAGTGGGGCGGGAGGAGTCAAATGTGAACGCGGCGGACGGATGCAAGCGCGGGCGATCGTTGGGGCGTACAGTAACCTTTACGGAATAATTTATAGACTGTCAACTCGCCCGAAGTCGCCACCCCGTGTCCTAAATCCTTCCTATCTGTTTATGCGCGACGCGCATACGCGGGCAGAGTTTCGGTCAGCATGTCTGAGTTTACGTTATGTTTCTTGATGTCCTTTTATAAATTCACGCGGTTCTATGACGCGCGAATCCCTAATTACGCGTTATCTCCAACGTCCAATCAAATCAGAGCACATCGAACCATCGAACGTGATGCATGGAGGTGCGATAACCCCGAGTGCGAGCGGCCGTTTTTCGATGAATAAATTTGAACGCCGAATTCGCGGAATTACACGATCGTTCGAGTCGATCATAAACACTACCCTTCCTCAGTGGTCAGTCTATGCGTTGCTTCTGATCAAAACGAACTGTACAGTAGTGATGATACAACAGGAGGGGGTACTATTTATCAGCTGTTTTTACAGTCATTGGGTAGAAGTAGGGCTATAGATATTATGGTATTCGTTTTAACCGTGATTTCGCATTATCCGTGATGGCCCTGCTGGTAATTATCCCGGATAATCAGGAGTTACTGTAGTTCAATATCTCCGACCATTGTTTGTTGGTCAAGAGCGGAGCCTACTTCACTCCTACTGCAGAGAATGGTATCAGTCTAATTTATAACTTATTGTTTTCTAGATTGTAGTTTTGTAATATAACTCTTTGATGATTATATGATCATCGAATGGTGCATAGAGCTTTAATCTTAGGTAAATTATATTATCAACTATTTTTGATTTTTTTGTGGTATTGGGGTTGTCCAATATTTTTACTATAATTTGAAACTTTTAACAAAAAATTTCAAGAAACTGCATTATTATCGTTGAAATATGTTTTACTGTATTTATAGCTGTACAGTACTTGAAACAATTTTAAACTGGTGTTTAGAAATCATATAAGAAATTTACAATAAATAACAACAAATATTATTAAAAAATTTTAAAATATAAACTTTATTCACTCAAGTTCAATTGTATAGAATACTCATAAAACATACACATTATTATAGAACTAAACAATATTTTAAATTATATCCAAATAAACAAAAGTATACAATTAACATTATTTCAGCTATATATGACTAATAACTCTAAGAAAACAACTAATTGTATGGTTTTGGTTATAAAACATTATTGAGAGTCTAAATAATTCAAACTAAAACTAAACCTAGTTATTATAATTATCAATGGCTAACATTTTTGTTTAAAATCGCCATTATACAAAAATATATACAAAAATTTATGCTAAATTAAAAGTCGATTAGACTTTTTTCTAATCTTAATTTCTCAAATAATTTTAATTATATGTTACTGGACATGTTTTAAATATCATCCTTTTTTATTATATCTTCTGGAATTATATAGGGCTTTAATATTGATAGCGATATGATTTTATACAATTACATTAAAACATTGCTCTCTAATGCAAAATGTATTATTTTATTACGATATTCAGGTTTTGTCTGTGTTTATAAATGATTTTTTTTTTTATTAAATAAATTCCTGACCATTATAGTGTTAATTATTTCATCTAAATATTGTAAAATTGTGCTTGCTCAGATAACAAAAGATAATCAAGCTTTATTATTAAATCTATAAGTATCCGAAATGACTTGACAAATCCAGTTTGTCGACATATTTGTATATACAATGGTACTGCAATAATATGATAACATGAAATACATTTAATACCTTCAAATTAATAATGCAACTCTGAATGTTTGTGCATTTGATAGTTTTTTATTCAATCACCCATTAATTACTAAACCGATTGAGTTGAAATTTAGTATGAAGATGGTTTAGTTTTAAGACGTATTAGTTTTAAAAATATCAATCCCTGTTACTAGTTATTGTGCAGTGGAAAGGTTAAAGGTGGTAAAAATGTAAAATTGAGATTTTCGAGGAATGTGTTTTACGGGGAAAAGCCAATGACTTATGAAAGGTTATAAGTTCCAGAAAATATCTAAATACTGTCACCGGCACACAAGAAGAGCCCTAACGTAGAAATGAGTCACGCTCGGTTTTCAGTTCTGTGAACGCGCTGTCGATGATGTATTCCTGACCTATAAACATAGACTTAACTATACGGTAGTTTTTAGTAGTTATATTTTAGTAAGTAATATAAGTATTTACAGCTAGGTAAAACTACTCATTTTATTAAGAAAGGGTGTACAGAATAAATTTTGTATAAATCCGTTTCTGCATTGTAACTTTCTGTAAATCTTAGATTTTGTGTTAGAAAATGTTTCTGGGAATAACCTAATCCTTTTGACCTAGCTTGAGCCAGGGTTCTTCTTGTGTGCCAGTGACAGTATTTCCTGTTGCAATCACAAGGAGTAGCACTGTAAAAGTGCCAGAGGTCTGTGAATGAAGATAATTTCAAGTGCCACCTGTCATGCCTAATGTGTCTATCTAAGCATTTTAGTTAATGTTTAAAAAAAGCTGGGCATTCAGCCTTTTAAACAAACAAACTTGTTGCTTACAACATTGCTAAAAACATCACATGGCATTTTCAGCTTTGTCTGTACGATGTTGTTATATGCGGGTTTTTAAATAATTAATTCTGCTGTGTGTGTGTGTCTGTAAATCTAGCAGACAGGTAAATTTTTGAGGGGTAAAGCTTAGAACATTCTTAAAATAATGGGATCTTGGAGGACATACATTTTTTAAACTGGGTGAATGGGAAGCATACAGAATTTTTTATGGTTTAAAACAACAGAAAGAAGACAGGCCAGGGTTGGCTTGAACAAGAAATTGGTGAAAAAGACAGAGAGAATTAGAAGCCATGAGAAACGACAACCATGAAGAGATTGTGGGTGAGAGAGTCAAGCTTTAGAAACTGAAGAGAGGAGTTAAGTCCAAGGAGCAGAAGAGGGAAATTGAGTCTGGAAGCTGGAGAGGGAAGTTTAGCCCTGGAAGTTGGATGTGGAGGAGTCTAGTGATAGGACTCAAAGATAAGATGGTAAAGAAATAATGGATAAGTGAATCAAGAGTGCTGGAGATGAAGGATCAAGAAGTCATGAGAGCTAAATATTTCCAAAAGAACAACATTGAACCGAATAAGAAGGTACATAACTGAGCACCAACTAATTTTACTTTTTAAAGTAAAACTGTTATAGCCAACAAAGAAGAAAAAAGCAATAAGAATAATAACTAAATTTATAATTCAAGCCAGGCCAGCACAGTAATTTCATGCCTAGAAATATACTCAGTTAATTTTATGTTTTTGGTGGAGATGATATTGGACTTAAGATTAAAAAATTGTTAATTATGAATGGCTCTTTTTCTGGGTTTTTACCACTGAAACTTAGCTACCTGGCACGACATCAATTTCTATCATAGTACATGTAAATTATTTTATCAACTACAATGTAGATAGATTATTGCTGCTGAAACTAATTTGAACTTAGTAAAGTTTTAGTGTCATTAAAGGTAATAAAAATCAGTGATTTTTTGTTATTGTTAAGTTCAGAAATTCTAATAATCCTGTGCTAAATTTAATCTGTTTAACATATACATTTGGCAATCAAAAATAAATTTATTAATAATAATAATTAATTGGTTGAATGGTTAACATTTGAGGTTTTTTTAATATACTAAATTAATTTAATGTTTTTAAAAAATGCACAAGAGTAACATACACCAAGAGTCTTTTATTAACAAAAGTAGTGTTATGTTTTAACATAGAAATAAATTAATGAGTATCACAAACAAAATAAGAATCTACAAGCCCTGGATAAAATATTATGATATACGTGTCAGAAAGATGGGCAAAAACAGCTGCTACTAAGCAATTGCTAAGAACAATAAAAATTAATATTCTAAAATCAATGTGGATAAACACTTACAGAAAGAGTGAGAACCAGTGATATCAGATCCTTGTGTAACATTCAAGATGCTGTTCAATAGAAAGACTGACAATCAAATTGCAAAAAATGAGATCTGAACCCCTGCTCACCTTCCAAACGCTAGTATGGAAGTTGATCATTGGCATCTTAACATCGGCTACAACTTTGAAAAAACAGGACGTAATTTTACAATAAAAAGAAGAGAATAAGACACTACAAAAGCAAAAAACATCTTTACATATGAATTGTAAAACGACATTCATTGAGACAGTAACTGGATTTATTCAAGATATTTTATAAAATATATACTATATTTAAGAGAAATTTATCCTAATCAGTGAATTGGTTACATATAAATAAAAATCAATAACTTTTGGAAGAGTATGTTATAAGTTTCAGAGAGCATTATATTAAACAACTATATAAAGATAAAACTCTTTAAGCCAATATATTATTTTAAACATTTATGGTTATATCAATTCATTGAGTTAGTTATTTCAGCAGGCACATTACAGATGGCATCAGTTGATTTTGGAAATTTTGTAGACATTAATTTAAAACAAAATAAAATCATTATTTGTAGGAATAAATTTTGTTTTGTTTTGTAGATTATGTTGTAACACATAGTTAATATACATTTATCAACACTCAATTATTTTTTATGTAAATAATTGAAATATTTTTTTACAAATTTATTTTCAAAGTATAGACGTCCAATATATATTTTTCATGAAACAAACAGGCTACACTATATGTTTTATAAAAGTACAGCTCAAACCCGACATAGATATAATATTTTGTTCATCTGTGCCCTACGTAATAGAAATATATGAACATATGGTGCAATTGGGAGCTGCATTGACCCAAGATCTTGTAATAATACACCAGTGATAGGGTGGCCAAATTAGCAAAATAAAATACCCTTATCTTATTAAAATCTACACGAGGAGGATATGCCAACAAAATCTACGTAAGAAACAAGGATTTCATTATCAAATATCTGTTATACCTTGGTCATGAATCACACTTGCGTCTTTACCTCAATAGGTTAGCCCAGTGTCATCTTTAACACTGTTAATGCCTGCTTTACTGGTGCACTTTACAAAGTATTATTAGTGGGTAATCAGCTAGCAAATAACATTTAATCTCATAGTTAGCCGAAACTAACTTATGAAGCTAAAAGATATGATTACGAATATCTATACTGAAAAGGAAATATTAATTTAAAAGTTTATTAGGATTTCATTTATAATAAGATTCACTCAGTTTTAATTTATGGATTAAATTACACTATTTTAGCTACGAGAACTTAAATGTTAAGTTATGAAAATGTAACATTTTAAGTAGGAAGTGTATATTTTGAGTTGAGTAACAGAACAATTTTCATAAAAATATCCTCTAAGAATTAATTTTTATCACAATTTAGCTACCATGGATGTATATAGTATGAAAAAATAACATTATACAGTATTCCAAATATGTATACACATTTTTAGCAATATTTATTATGTGCTTGTGTGTAAAAACAACATTTTTTATAAATTAAAATATTTATGAAAATATAATTGTTTTAGGTACCTTTTTAATCATCTAATTTCTATTAAAACAATTTGTTGTTAATTTATTATACCCTGCTGAATATTTTCCAATTATCTGCATTCATAAATTTTAAAAAAGACATAAAAACTGGTAAATAGTAACCAATAAATAAATATAATTACATAAACCAACACTTTTTTAAAATAAATAAACTTTTGTAATACAATGAATTGTTAAATACATACATGGTCTTTATACAAAGTGAGATAATCCTTGTTTATACAAGGATCATCTCAGGAGTTATACATTCTTTAAAAATCTGTAAGTAGAGGAGTCTTGGGGCCTAAATTTGCTCCAAGTGACTTCCACCTGTTTCTGTTGCTGAAGCTAAATTTTAGGGAAGATGCTATGCAAAAGATGACGAGATAAGATAAAAGATGGGTAATCAGTATAAGGACAAATTGATAAGGATGCCGGTTTGAAAAGACTGTAATTTCTTTACCAAAAAGGTATTGATAAAGTTATTATGTAAAACAATTAAGTTACTTACACACTTTTACATTCTATGATTTCTTTAAAAAATGGTATAGACCCCCACATATTAAATACGTTTATAATAAATCTATTGTTTGATTTTGTTGAAATTAGTAGAATCATAAATAAATTAGTTTTCCATAAACATAAACAAAAATGGATATTATGGCACTATTGAAAAAATTATAACAAATAAGAACAAACATTTAAAAAATAAAGTTAAAAACTACAGAGTTTTATTTGAAAAGCAAGTTATTGTAGTAACATATATACATAATAAACATTTTGTAATTCTTTTTCAAGGATTTGATTGTTTATTCCAGTTTTATCCCTAAATTTTTTAGTAAGGGATAAATGGCACCAACCGAGATTTATCCACTAAAACTTTACATACACCAGCTCACCCTCTTTATAAGGATACCATAAAGTGTTTTAAAAAAACATTTTATTTATTTGCTAAAATACCAAAAAAAATAGAAAATGGAATATTAAATAAAGCAATCATTGTTTAGTGATAACACTTGCAAGAATGAATTTTCATAATGAAAACTTTTATGCAAAATACAACCACGTATAAAATAAAAAGAAACAGTGTGTTCATTTTAGTGACTTATTGTACTTATTCTTTATTTTAATTTATATTTTGAAAAAAGTCAAAGTTCAATTACACCATAAAAGATTATAATTACTAATGGCTAATGAAAATATTTTTGTTAATGAATTATATATCGTTCCATTGTTATGCAGTAAGTGTAATTATTATTGTTATTAATATGCAATAACTTTTCTTTAACCTCCTTTTAGGGTTAGGTTACAGGAATCTACTATTACTGTCTCAGTGGTTTAGTAAAGTATTTAAAATCACTAGCATGATTACCTAAGTAGGTAAATTAACAAACTAAATTAATTTCATGGTTTGTCCACATAAACCTGGCCTTTAAAAAACTAGTTTTACAAACTTTGATTTTAAAATTAGTAAATATTGTGTATAATTTTAGGATGTAATAATACTTAGAAAGTAATTCGAAGTTATCGACAAAGAGCAATGAGAGTGGGCTTGTCTTACATAAGACCGTAACTGTGGTAACAATCTTAAAATCAGACTTGACTGGTTGAAAGCTGAGACCAAAGTGAACAAAATGTCTCCTAAAACAGAATAAATGATAAACTGTAACAAAGTGAGGGGCAACTGCTAGCTGCCTCAACTGAGAATGACTTAAATGACCAGTGTTGAAGATTTTTTTTTTTAGAAAAGATAAGTCGATTAATGCCTTTGAGATATACTATAATTCATCTATTACTAACTTCTCATACTTCTCTAAACTGCTCATTCATATTATGTTTAAGGCAATAAGTCTTTCATTGACAAAATTTTTATGTAACTGTTTGTAGAAAGATAGAAAGTGTAAATGCAAGGAAAGGAAAAACCTGCTTAAGTGCTGATAGCAAAGCCATTTCAAGTTATATTTTACAATGTACTCATTTTAGTAGGTAACTTACACAGCCTTATTGATGTTAATTAATACCTTTTGTTAGAATTATGTGAAAAAGATAATAAATTTTAAATCTACTTAGAATACTTACAAATAGCAATAGCTTTGAAATACCACAAACAAAAATTAACTGATTTCTACTACAGTTGTCTTATTACCAAAAATGTTCTTAGATAACCCGAAATTGATTAAGGGCCTGTAAATTAACGCCTTAAGGTTTACAGCGGTTCCATTCTCTATTTACTGGTAACATCATTTTACTATTGAATTATTATGAAATAATTATTGTATCATAGAGATCAGTTGGCTTAATTACTTTAACTATTATCTATCTTAATTATATTTTATGAAAGAATACAATTACTTTGATACATTCAAAATACTGTTATCTTAAATGATAATACTTATATTGTATATAGAATAACTTATATTTTACATAGAAAACATAATCAACTTTTAGAAATCATCAATTAAAAACCTGAATATTTTAACAAGCTATTAATTACAAATTTTTGAAACAATTGTTTTACTTAAATAGTTACAGAGTTCTGTTCAGGTCAAAGGGAGCTACCAGATATTTACAGTTCAAAAATCTCAATTCTTTAAACAGGATTTTTGGATATTGCAAATATACTCTAAGCAACTACCTGCAATAGATATGATGATTTGATATGTCTGCACATGATTTGATGTGTCTGTGTATGGAAAACAACTGGTTGCTCTACTTATAAAGAGTCATCCATAAATTATGTAACGCCACAAATGGGGAGGGGGTTATGTCTACCATTACATATCGTTACGGAAGCAGGAGGGGGTATGCAGTAGTGTTATGTAACTTGAAATTTTAGTTTTTTTGATACACTAAAGTCTCTTTTCATTTAATAAATAAATCGGCCCAATTTAAACTTTTACATAAGTAGAATGTACCTAATAGTAATAATGAGCTAAAATAAAAATCTATATTAAGAAAAAACATGTATTCAAAGTACTCTATATAACTTCGTATTTATGAGCATTGTTGGAGGAAAAATGTAAGGAATCGTAACATCAAGTGGGGTATCGCCACAGTACACAGTACGACAATCAGTTGGTCTGTACAGACATGTACCAGGGTCTCCATGCATCATCTAAAGCAACAGTTGTTACTTATTAGTAAAAGTTTTTAACGGAACAATTTTTTTAAAATTCAATGACAACAACTTTTCAGGCCGAACCAGTGAACTCAGAAGTAGGTCTACACCGAAACTTGATCACACTCAGTCATGACTCGTCATGAGAGGTACAAACTCGCAGTACCAGTGGTGTCTGTTGCGAGTTCATGACTACTCCGTAGGTAGGTGAGTAGACTTAGACAATGTTACAAATAGGAGGATCACTCTGCATTTAAATCACATTTTAATAAAATAACACAATATTTTCAATTTATGTTGAAATTAATATTGTCTTGACCTTATACACATAGTATATTTTGACTTTATAATTTCTGTTTGTTTTCCAGTACATGTATTTAACAAAATTGTTTCTTATTCCTGTTTTATTTACTTTTAAAAAATTCTTTTATTTTTCATTATATTATTACCATATTTATTTGTCAAATTTGATGTACTTCTTTATTGGCCTACAAATTCGACATTCAAAATAATTAACTCAGTAAAAAAGGAGGACAAGACGTTACGCAATTATGGGGGCGGGGGTTAGTACTACCGTTACCGGCTAGTACTGGGGGAGGGGGGGGGGGTAAAAATCATCCATTTTAGCATTTCATAACTTAGGGATTTCCCCCAAGCAATAACTTAGCTCCAGAAAGATATATGTTCCAATGATGACTGAAAAACTATAGACTAAAATGGAGATTTATACTAATTTTCCAAACACTTACTGAAGTTTCACAGATATTTAATTTTACTTTTTAAAAATAATATTCAATATGTTTCCTATAAATACAATGAAATGTTTTAGTTTTAAATGTTAATGTGAGTAATAGACAGATAATTTTGTACGAGTCTAAATACAGAGCCTTCTATAGAGAAATAACCCTACTCAAAGCTAGGTATGGTCTCTCATTTCTATGTATACATTGTAGGCATGTCTTAAAGATTTATATTACTTCAACATCCTACACATCTCCCACAACTTCCCCCTATGAAGCTGGAGACATTCACATAGATCACTTGATAACAACCCGTAACTGGGTATGTTGATAAATGTTTGGTGTTGATGTCATTATAAAACTAAGACAAATCTTAGAATATGGTACCGAGGTGACAGTCACGGCAAGTAAATGCACCACAAATTTACTTGATTTTGTTCAAAACAATGCCTCAAGAGTGATAACTGGTGCTGCAAAGTCCACGCCTATTGCTGCAATGGAGGCTCAAACTGAGATTGAACCACTACAAATATGCAGGGAGATGTTAGCCCTACGTTTCTGCGAACGATTTAAACAAGCAAACAAATCCTGGGATGAGTACCATAAACCCACAGATAGACTAAAATCCCAGCGAACACCCCTTGTCTGTTACCAGGATCTTTATAAAAAGTATGGAGTCACTCCCAGAGGACCGGCTCTACTTACTGCTTTTCAGGACTGATTCCAGAAGCTCCCTGAGGCAGAGCTCCTCTTGACAGATCACCACTTGCATCTTCGGATCAGGAGCTTAGAAGTGCAACCCTCCGAACTATCAATGAAAAATACCCTGCACCAGAATGGCTCCAAATTTACTCAGATGGATCACCCATACCTGGATCAGGCGAAACAGGTGATGCATACTACTGCATATATTTTGAAGGATTTTCTGCTGTCGGGGCCCACCTTAACAACTATGACGGTGAGGTAGCTGCCATATATGCTGCAGCAATAGAACTTGAGAACCTGACTGCTCCGGGTAAGGCGGTTTACCTTGTTGACTCTAAGACCGCCATCATGAATCTCTCTGGGAAATCACGGACCGACTGTAGTAGAACGATAGAATGTAGAAGAAAACTAAATGCTCTCATAAATGCCGGGCGGGTACATAGTTTCTAGTGGATCCCGAGCCATGTAAACATCACTGACAATGAAAAGGCTGATCAACTAGCAAAGCACGGAACAAGCCTCCCCCAGGCCGAGCATCTGAGTTCACTACATTCCTTCAGATCCCTAATAAAGACGTCCACCTAAAAATGGAATCACGGTCGATTGAGGGAGCTCTCAGCAGGAAAACGGTGAGAAAGTCTTGTGATCAAAACTTGCCCCGAACTGTTAGCGTTGCAGCTTTCAGATTGAAGACCGGTCATGATTACCTTGCTGCGCACCTCCACCGCATTCATGTGCTACCAACCCCGAAGTGTCTGCTGTGAGGTGGTGAACTTATGAATGCCGAACACCTTAATGATTGCACAGCCCTGGACCGGGCCCAGGATTACTGCAGTCCCATCTTCAGGGATGCCCTTCTCTACTGATCAGCGCGTCGCCAAATGGCTCAACTGCCAAGGGTGGGCGTTGGCTAGTTTAGTAGTAAGAAAGTCATTATAAAACTTAAAATAAACATTTCTATATAAATCATTTACAATTTGAATATAAAATAAAACTATTATAACGGTATTACTTCTACGATTTCAATTCAATGAAGTTATAAAACAGATTTTTTTTTATTACGAAAACCAAGTCAGTAATTTTTTTCATGTACATGGTTTATTTGTGTAGCTTACATGAATTAGATAAATCGCACGTACTCCTAGGCAACTATTATTAAATCTTGCAGTTTTTGTGTTGTACATCTTGAGCTTTATCTTATAATTAAAGTTTTGGTATCAACTTGGCAAAAAAAGCGCTACTTACTGATATTTTTCAGCAGATGGGTTTCCCATTAGGTCAGCGCGTTGTTCAATGCTGTAAGTCATGGACAAGATTTGTGTTGTGTTGGTCTGTCTATGGTGTATTGGTGTTTTGTGGTGTATTATTGTTCATAGAGTAGTTGTTATAATTATGTGTTCAAACATAGCATTTGATTGTTAGTGTGTTTTGTCGTTTAGAATGTGATAAGGATAGTTTTTTGTGGTGTTTGAATATCTTGTAGTTTTCTGCTGTATTTAGTTTTTTGCTTTTTTCATGGAATGACTGCCCCAGCTTTTACATAGGACAAACAAGGAGAAGCTTTACCACAAGATACAAACAACACAAAAAAAAACACAACCCAAATCAAATTTTGCCATACACATACAAAAAAACACAACACTCACACACCAATATAGATACTAATCTAAAAGTCCTAGACTACATAAAAAAGCAACAAACTAAACACAACAATACTTTAAAGAATGTTTAAGAAAAAAAATATGTTGCAAAAATTATATTACAAATCTAACTTTTGGAGAATCAGACACATCTAATCATGAAAATAAGGTTTATGTCAAAAGCATCAATAGTAATGAAATTTATTTATTATCTCATCAGTACTAGACTGGAACGTAGTTAATAAATAACAAGACTGAACTTTTACCATCATAAAATAAATTGCAAGTAATTTTTATGTCTATGCAGTGTTAGTAAATACATATTTATAGTTATGTTTCTGCTTCTGTTCTGCATACAACTATTTCATCCTTCAACAAACAGAAACTGTGGCTTTAAAATACTGGCAAAGGTACAATTAGTATTTACTAGAATATTTATAGCTCTTGCTGCCATAATAATTACAAACAGTTTCATTTCTGTCATTTATTTAGGCATGTGCCTCTAATTATATTTGTTGCAAAATCAAAAGTAATTTAAATAGATAAAGAAATAGTGAAATTTACAAACACACAAAATACAAACATAAAAACAAACAAATCACATACAAATCACATTAACTCTTTGACACTATTAAAAACCTGCCTTTAAAACCACAACTACAAAACCCAACAACTCCATGCGAAACATTAAAAAATTTCTGTCTCAGACAGTTAAAATACCTAATTTTGTATATATTAATTGCAAAGATTTATTAATGAAGATGTTCAATTTTCAGTAGACAAATATTATAAAACCTTTTTCAAAAATAATATCAAGAATTAACTATCCCTTCTACCAAGTACTTAACCTTTAAGTAAAAACCTCAGCAGCCATTGTTTTCCCTTACACTATACAAAATATCTGAATATGAAGTCTCTTTATTTACATATGTGATGTAATATTTTAAAAACAGATTTGTTAGATTATCTCAGTATCTAATACATTGAAATATAAATCTATTTATACTTATACAATATAAATTAATTTGTAATATTAAAAATAAGATAAACTTACTAGACACATAACAAACATTAATAATTTGTTCAAACAATATATAATAAAGGCAGTTACATTTTGTTCTAAATCTAATATTTCTAATTTAATAATGTTACAGATAAATCTTTTTCTTTAAAATTTTCTTAAAAATATGCTTTTAATAATAGAAATACTTTGTATAAACTGTATAAAAAAATAGTTATAATTTCAAATTATTGCTTCCTTATGCCAAAAAATAGATGTCATTTTGAAAAATCTTATAATTCACATACTATATTAACATACTCAAAGCACACTGAATCTACACAGTGGCTGTTATATGATACATTTTAAAAACTACCCAAACTAAAACTACACTAAAATTTTATATACAACACTAATATAGTGCAACTTTGATCATTCTTTGGGTTCAATATTTAATACTTCAGATTTTAATTATCTTTGTAAACATAGTCTGATATATTAACTTCACCTTCACTATCATTATTTTATAATTAAGAGGTGAAAAAAACATGACTTTTACGATTACAATAAGAAATTAAATGAGTTACATTAACATATTATAATACTGAGTACTTTAATGTAGCATTAAGAACGGGTTAATAACGTATAAAATAAAAGCTAAAGTCTGAAAATACAGCTTAAATTTTTTTTTAATGCACTAGTCTATATAGTCAAAAATGTTATAAAATTTTATTTTAAAACTAATAAGGGATAAACTATTACCTAACCTAGTTTTAAAAAAAAGATTGTATAAACTTATATAAAATTATTGTTTTTGTTATTATATATAAAATTGCATTATGCATTAATGAACTTCAACTTATATTATATATTAAAAAAAATCAGATTAACTTCTTATTTTAACATTATGCTAGTTTTAAAATAGAACACACATAAATGAAAATGCTCAAGACTTATCACTCAAATGTACCTTGCTTATGTAGGCTTAATTAATGTGAATGTACAAGTCACTTTCTATTGATGAAACAAAAAACAGGTTAGTCACATCACGTTTTCCTCATATATACTAGACAAAAGATATATGCGCTCTGCTTTTTGATATGTATCACAGATATAAAAAACATGATAGTTTTTTAATATAACTGCAAAATGTTACACGTTTAAAAACCATGTTTATGAAACTTATTTCCAAAGTTAAAATAGTGAAATAATTTAGTAATAATAGTAAAATATCACTTTATGATTTACACACACACACATACACACACACACACACATATATATATATATTCTTGATATTTTACGTTATCTATTGTTTTTCCGTTACACTGACTTTGAAAAAGTAATCAGTGATTCGACAATGGTCAAGTGACCGAAAGGCGCCTCATCACACAAGGTAAAATCATTGCACTTAATGATATATATATATATATATATATATATATATATATATATATATATATATATATATATATATATATATATATATATATATCAACTGTTGATGCTCGACAATGAAGATTCTATCAATCTTTGAAAGTTAACTCGCATAAATACTAAGTAAGATTCTTGTTTAAGTACATATAGTGAAAGTGATAAGTGAATATAGTATATATATATATATATATATATATATATATATATATATATATATATTAGAAGAAATATATTAGAAGTAAAATTGGTTAAAACTATGAAGAAGGAAATTTTTTTAAAACATTAACCCCATCGATCTTCATTATTTCTTCAAGAAACTAATTTTTTTGTTGAACGTTTAGTTTGTTTGATCATTGTTAGTGGGTTAACGTCTCCACGTTTCGGACAAGCATGTGAAACGCATTTCTCATGTCTAAGTAATTGTTTTTTTAGCGCAACACAACTTAGATGCCTTGATCAACTGAAGCAGCGAATAAACTTGTGCTGCTTGAAAGCTCAGATTGTGAATAATTTATTTCTCAATGGCAAATAAAATCTATGTTTTAAAAATTTTATCGAACAACGGAGTGATTCTTTGTTATTATGAGCCATCAAAAGCAATTATTACAGAATCTTAATAACAAAAAATTCCAAACTACAATAGAGGTCTAAATATCTGAACTTTATCAGAATTATTTGATTTTCAGGAAAACAAATTAAGACGGAAACAATTTCCAAAATAATGATTCTGTCTGCATGTGCTATTGGCCATTTATCTGCGAAGCTAGTGTAGGCATAGCTCAAACAATATTTGGATGATAAGTCTAGTGTAGTTCTGTATAATTGACTGTTGTCTGTCGTCAGGTGGCCCAACTGTCTCTATTTATTTTGATTAGTCAATCAGTGTGTCTTTGATTCACATCAGTGTTATTTGGTTTCTGAGAGTTTCGTCATCCACCATAGCTTCTGACAGAAAATGAGTTGTCATCAACGATAAACTAATTATGGGTCAATCAGATAAAGGGTAAATAGTTTGCTGAGATGTACGATGTTGGACAACCAACGATTTAAGGCATTAAAAGGAGTGAGTAGGTCTACACTTAATCTTTGAGTCATTGCTTGAAAATGAAGATGAAAGTTCTTCAAGGTAATCAATGAAAGCAACAAAAAACAATGAATTATATGATGCTGTTTTCAAGAGTTTTGCCTCAACATCCTATGGGAAACATTATTCAGGTCCAATTATTTGAGAAAATCTCTCAGAAGCTTATGAAACTATTAAAAGTATAGTTTTCTTTTCACATTTTCAACATATATATATATATATATATATATATATATATATATATATATATATATATATAAGCAATTACTTAAAATTGACCTTTTCAAGTTGGAAAAAAAATCCAATTATTGAATTGGGGTCCAAGCTAATTGATTCTAATAATTGGAGTTCTACTGTATTATAATTAAGTATTTTATGCATACAGCCATACTTTATGCAACGCAATATCTTAGTCTGAGGGTCAAAACACATTAAAAAAAACAAAAATTGTTTAAATCTAAATAACTTTTTAAATATAATACTCTAGTAGAACTATTTTGTAGAGGACAGTACTATTGAGCTATTTTGTTAGAGTACTGGCAGAAAAAATGAGCTGACAGAAAAAAAAACAATAATTCACAAATAAATTTGTTTTATATGAGTGCATTTAACAGTAACACCTAAACTACCACTTTATCAAGTGATTGAATTTAAAAATCGTGCATCTCCAACAAAAGCAAAAATTGTATTCTTTAATTTTGATGTGTACAGTGTAAAACCAGCTTTTAAAAATTGTTATGTTTTTTCTACATCAATTATTGTAAGTTGAGTAGTACTAGACTACTATATAGTAGCAGTGGCGGACTTTGCCATAGTGCCGTCCCTATGCACAATTCGGCTGGCTGCCCCTTTGCGCCCTGTTCGCGAATTTATTGGAACGTAATATAATGCTTTTAATTTTTTACCATACGAATCAATTTTCATGCCTGTTCAAAGAAATGCATAATAAAAAAATAATTAACTTTTAATAATAATGCGCTCTGAGAATAAAAAATATGTTAGTATTCATTCAATAATGCATTTTACGTTTAAATTAATTACTGATGGCATGTACTATGGAATTTTTAAATTTTCCATCGGGCGCAGCTCGAAGCGCCTATAATACACATACACACACGTGACATTTCACATGCACACTCAGATATTACATATACTGACATTACACAAGTATAAATTTTTAAACATGTTTGGTGATATTTTCAATTTAAAAAAAAAAATTCAAAGATAAGATATTATTTAAAGATTATATTTATAAAAATAAATTTAAAAATTTATTTTGGTTCCATCGATAAAATTAAAAAACAATAAAATAAAAGGAAGTTTTCTATTCTCCGGGGGGGGGGGCGCCCCCTGCTGGATCTGCCACTGATTTAACTGAGGTTCACATTATGACATTCACTAAATTTAACTAGGTACTATTACTATTGTCACTAAAACTCATCGGTACAAAAAAAAAAAAAAACGCTGGCATTTGCCGCCTCCACGAGGCTGCGCCCATAGGCACGTGCCTAGTGTGCCTAATGGGAAGTCTGCCACTGTATAGTAGACAGTGCATGTTCATCTTGAGACAACAAAACAAGTCATGGCAAAACCAAATACCGATGAAGAAATTTGTAGAATAAAAACTACTTCTAATACACTATAAAAGTTTTTTTTTTAATTTTAGGAATACTGTTGTTCTTAGTGGGTACTATACATTTTAGCAGTTAAATAATACTGTTCAAATCTTTTTCTTTTTATCCAGTTCAGCACATTGGCTCGTAAAAACCATTAATGCAGAGAAATAAAATTAATAATCTAACATTTTTCATTTAATATCAAGTACAGTAAACTCCCGATTATCCTTGGGCGGATTAACCGGTTTGCGGATTATCCGGGGTCTGCCATTGTTTTACAAATGTCCAATTTTTATTCCAATCAGATTCATGTGTTTAAATTTCCAAACGGTGAATTACGACGTAAATATATATAAGGCTTAATAGAAGTTAAGATGAAGGGAATAGATATGTAAATATGTACGTACTAATTTTTACATTGAAAGGGAAGCATCCCGACGCAAGCCAGCGAAATATAAGGGGCGAGCGTCTGCTTAGATTCCCGAAAACCTAGTGTGTATCATAAGATTGTAAACAAATGTCAGCTAGTCTCGGCTATAAATAGTCTAGGACGTGACATATGCATTATCCATGTCTGTCATATACATTATCGATCTTTATGGCTTTGTGACACACGTGACACAAGTAGACACTGTGCGACAAAATGGTTCTCAAGAAACTTAGATCGCACATTAAAGCTAAATCAATGCTCACAAAAAATCGGGAGTTTACTGTATTTAAATTACAAAAATAGTTGAATAAAATAAATGTTGTACAAAGTTAAGTGTAATGAATATTAGGGATGGGTCCATTCTGATTCTTGATTTGAGGAATCGGCGATATCCTGGTATCGAGGTATCATCATTACTCGATTTTTAATTGAGTGCCGATTCTGATTCTTGTTTTTTTTAACTATTAAAATATGTGTGCTATGTAATTTATAAAAAATACAATTAATTATCAACTATGTCTTATTTAAGAATTAGTTGCTTTGAATGAATTAAACGATTAAAGCAAATGTCTATTTAAGATTACGAAAATGTTATTATTTATGACACGTCATCAAAAACGATTGGAAGCATTTCTGGTCCACTTGTTACCTACTGGTCTTCTCAATCTGCTGTCTCACTCTCTCTCTCTTTTGTCTCTCTCCGTCTCTGCCCATCACCACTTTATTTATGTCAAAACAAAATACAAAGAAAAAGTAGTTCCAAGTTATACAAACCAAAATGACCATTACTGAAGTTACATTGTAATTGTGAACTGAAGTTCATATTTGTAATTTTAAATAAATCTTTACTTTCATCTAATATGTTTGTCACACTTTCAGAAATTCTAATTCATAAATCAAGGTTGAACGGTTTGTGCAGCCTATTACATTAAAACGGAACTTTAAAAAGGCTTCACCATATGATCAAGATTTTAACTAAATTCATTATTAGTAGGGATGGGCCGATTCCGATTCTCGATTCCAGGAATCGTCGATTCTAGGTGGTATCGAGGAATCGTCGATACTCGATTCTTCATTCATAAAAGCGTCGATTCCGATTCCTATTTTGTTAACTATTAAAATATGCGTGTGGAGTAAATTATTACCAAACAAAATTTATTACCAAAATTTATTATATTTGTGTGGAAAAATAATTAATTACCAACTATGTCTTATTTATGTATTAGTTGATTTGAATGAATTAAATGATTAAAGTAAACGAAAATATTATTATTTATGAAGCAACAGCAATCAAGATCGTAACCATTTCTGGTCGTTTGACATCCCTCGTCTCTCTCTCTCTCTCACTAAATGTCAGAACAAAACACAAAAAAGTACAGTAAAAACTCGATTAACCGTCACCGTCGGAACCATGGCCATGACGGTTCAGCGAATAGACGGATAACAGAAACACTGTATTATTCCTCCGAAACTTAACCTTAATAAATTATATTATAGACAGATATCACTCTCACGGTTGAACGTTTTGTGTAGCCTATTATATTAAAACAGAACTTTTAAAAGGTTTTGCCATATGACCAAGATGTTAACTAAATTAATTATTAGAGAACTAGCATGCAAGCTAATATAACTTGAAAGAATCGAGAATCGACTAAAGAATCGAGAATCGAGAGGAAAATTTTAGAATCGGAATCGGAATCGGTATCGAAAATTTTAGGAATCGGCCCATCCCTAATTATTAGAGAATATCATGTAGGCCTAAAAGAAAAATTTGAGAATCTAAATTGAAAATATTAGGTATCGGCCCATCCCTAATATATATGAAAGTCCCTATAAATATGCCTAAAAAACAAAAGTAATTATAAAGATGCTTCAAAACATGTTAATTGTTAGTTGTCAAAATATATTTCATTAATTTTTTTTAGGGGGGGGGGGGGGTTTGAGAATAATACTATGAAAAATGATTCTAGAATAACATTTTTTTCAATTCATAAAAAACTAGGACAGAAAACGCTTTAACAAGTTATGTCAAGCAAATTCATCAACTGGATTTAGCTCCATCTATGAAGTAAAGTTTTACTGAAGCCTTTAGGTTACAACCTAGTGGTTCCCAAAGTATGGGCCGCAGCTACCTGGGACATCATGGATCATTGTCAAGGAAGCTGTGGTATGCCTAAAAATTGAAAGTGTAAACTAAAAAGAGACGTTGAGGACCGAAGTCAGCACTGTCTCTAACTGGGTGGCTAGGTGGAGAATGGTAGAAATACCAGGATTTAGCATTGGATGAAGTAATGTAAAGTATTACAGTAATAACACAAACATAATTGATAAAAAATTAACTACCAAAAACATAACGGTTAATTTTCGGTAGGGACACCTTCAGAAAATATATTTCACCTCAAAGAAGTCATGGGTTAAAAGTATGAGAACTGCTTTACGGTGATAATTATGGAGACATAAGTAATAATTAAATATGATTTTTAACTGGAAAAATGAATAAAAAACCAAAATCCCAAAAACCTAACTGCAGTATTTTTTGAGAAAACTATAGAAACCATACAAATTCATTGAAAAAACATAGTTTTCTGGCTTTGATTAAGCAGCAACGTTTATAAACTGTTGGTTTATATTTAACTTTTATTTACAGAGATTTTAATTTTGAAAAAAATATGTGGAATACATAAAGGGTAACAAATGTCAATGTAAAAATTTGTACTTTAATATACATTGAACATAATATAATAACAGAAATCTATCCTATTTAGTTATTAAACCTTCACACATTTTGAAAGAAATTGAAAATTTTACTTAAGCTTTAAAAATAGTTATATTTTTTTTTTATCCTATATGTTAGTCAAGTATTAGTCAAAAACACTTGTGGTTGAAAAATAAAAAAACTGTATTAGTTACTATTAACATAGCACTAAAAATCTTTACAATTACAATCAAAAGTGGTTTATTAATGTTTATTATTTTATTTACAGGCCTATTCATAATGAAATAATTTTAAAGACGTATTTGAAATTAAATAAAAAAGAGAATTAAAAAAAATACACAAAACATAAAATCAATAAGTAAGTAAATATAACAAAGAACCGGAATCTCTTGCTGTCGTATCAGTGAACTATATCTGCTTACCATGTACAGGCTTCCCACTGAATTTTTGTGAATGAAAAAATTAAAGGAAGCACAACTGTTCATGTCTACAACAGCTCAAAAAAAATTCTAACCTTTTCTATTAACATTTCTTTAAACCTAACATGATACTTTCTTATAAGCAACAACAAAATATTCAGATTATGTAATAGGAAGGGTTAATATGGATCTATTCATTTCTTTAAACAAATTGTTAAAAAGCTTTTTGAAAATAATAATACCATGATTAAATAACAATAATTGATGACCAGTGGCATGCCTTTAAAACGGGCTCTGGGCGGTAAATATAGGGGGCCTATTAACGCTCCAGGCCTTATTGATGCCTATTTTGATTAAAATATTAAAATTATAATATTAAGTGATAAATAAAATAGTTAAAATGTTTATAATTAAGTAGTAGTAATAATAATAATAATTATTATTATTATAACACTTAATAAAAAAAATCCCCTATAAAAAACAAATAATTAATTTTAGACAATTATTATGTAGCATATTTCAGTACAGATTTTTGTATATACATACGCCACATGTAAGCCGTTGATTTCCGAAAAAAAGCATTCTAGAAGGGAGATATTGTATTTTGTAAAAATAAAAATGATCGACAGGGATTTTTCCAAAGAGTAATGCATCCACCTTTTCTTCAAATTTGATAACAATTTGTGCTGTAAAGCGAATGTCAAAATTTTACATTCGCCCTCTTCATTGGCACGCCACCTGAGCACGAGTAGTTAAATACAATAAACTCAATAATAATAGGCCATAAAATTTATAGGACTTATGAATTGAAATTGAAACTGCAGTTTTATTGAAAATCTTTTAAGTTTAGAATCAGATTGGCAGAACTGTTCAACAAATACTGTAACACTTTAATTGAAGTTACTGTCGTATGTGGTTTGAAAAATCAAGTAAAAGTTCCTTCTTTTTACAACTTCTTACTATTCAGAGTTATGTGGCTGACAAGCAAATTAAATTAATTTTTTAACAATTCATGTTCAGTTTTTAAAGAAGTAATATTTTATATATCAAATTTAGTTATCTTTTGACTCTACATAACTTTTTCAAAATTAATTTCTCCTTGGCATTTGCAAAAAAACTAAATGTTAAGCACAACTTTAAAAAAAGGATTATAAGTAGCATAATTTTTATAAAAATATGTGTTTTTCATAACTTCACAAAAACTCATTTTGACTTATTTTATTCAATTTTCCAGTAAAAACAAAAGGACACAATATTTTTACTCTTATTGCCCAAGAAGTTTCACTAGCCATAACCTGTTAACTAAACCTTTCAGGACTAATCTTGTTTATAAATTATTGTTTCAGAATCATTTTCCGAATTTTTCCTTCTGAAACATTCATTTGTTAAGATTCAAAGTGGAAATGTATTTGTGCATTTTTATTCTCAAGTATTTTTATGTACTTAATAGTCCTAAGTGACTTAATTATATAGGAGGAATATAAAACTTTAGGGAGTTTTAAAACATTGATATTTTTAAATGGTTCCCACAACTAACCTGGTTTTACTGAAAGTGCCAAACTTCTCTAAGGGGTCCAGAAAAACATTGAAGCACCTTCACAAACAAGAACTTTCTGTTAAAAATTAAAGAGAATACCTAGAAGCATGTGCTCATGGAGTGAGCAGAGTAAACTCATGATGTATAAAAATAGATATACTTAATTCCTACAAACAACAATAAGAATTAAAATGTAGAGTTTTGTTTGGATTACTAGAAAATAGTTGATAGAAAACTGAATGAGTGTAAGTGTGTATATGATTGGAAAAGATATGTAGGTAAACATTCAAAAGACACCAGTTTAGAAGTAAAATATACAATATCAAGAGCACTGTGGAACAATATATTACAATGAAAATATTGGAAACAACCGCAATACTACAAAAATAACAAATAATGCAAGCTACTTAAGATTAAACCCTTATGTACATTTCGATGACTATGTACATCATCAGAGGATCATATTACAAAATTACAATCTAGCAAACAAGAAGTTACAAACTAAAGTCAGAGTTTAGAGTTTGTTTAGGGTCACTCTAGTTTGTAACTTCTTATTTGCTAGATTGAAATAAAACCCTCTGATGATGATGGCATGATCATCGAAATGTATATTAGGGTTTAATCTTGTAGTATTAGGGTTGATTCCATTATTTTCATCGTAATTAGAAATAAGAGTTTATGAATTTGTTGTATTTTATACTTGTTAAAAGTATCTCATTTTAAGAATGTAATGAGTTTTTTTTTCTTAAATAATGTAAAAAGATAATTAATTTCCACAATGAAGACACCTTAACATAGAAACTTACGAACACTTTTCTGTTTTAAAGCTAACAAATCTTAAGCTCGAACTACATGAGTAATTTTAAAGGCCATCATAAAAGTATTTTTCTACAGTTTTAAAGATATTAAAGTTATAAATAAAATAGAAAAACGAAGGCGAAGTTCTTAAAAAGTTCACCAAAATATCTTCCAAGTCTAGTAGAATTAACTAAAGTTTAACTACATTAAAAACCTATTTTAGCCCTGTTATAATATAACTAAAGTTGGAACATTTGTGTTCATCAACAAATGAAATATTACTTTAAAATCTATTTTACTCATACTACTTAGAAAATCCCTGATTTGTTTAGATATTATTTGGTATTGACAAGGATACTGTAGAGTTAAATGCAAGGTTGGTTTTGAGCATATTTCTGAGCATTTTGTGTCGACAATATGTCTTTGTGATAAATGTTGAGATGGGCTCTTAGGCTATACTTGTTTTTAAACAGTTTACTGCAAAGTCCACAATAAGCTGGCTGGTATTCATCACTGTGACGAATGCGCATGTGTTTCAAGAGATTGGATTTATTAGAAATGATCTTAGGACACAGTGGACAGGGGCGATGTCCTAGTGGCCCTGTAAAAAAAAAAAATTAAAGTTAACAAATAAGTTTACTAAAAGATCTTAATACATAATAATCTGAAACAAAACCGTTATAATAAGAGAGACAATTTTTAATAATGGCAATGAAAAAATTACAGGGAAATTTATAATTGAATTATAGTTTTACAAAAAAATAATTGTTAGTAAATGGTGAGTGTCATGTATTTATAAATTAAAAACATCTCCAATGCATTTTTCCTGTTTATTCATTTAATTTAAATTATAAATAGAGTCAGTTGTTCTATTAAGGTTATACTAAATGTATATTAGATATTTTATACCAATGTTTTAAAACAATATGAAACTAATTTAAAAAAAAGAAACTAATTTTTTTAATTTCTTCCGTAGGGAAGCGACAAATTTTAAATACTATTTTGTTCAATATATTAAATTGTTTAGTGGATTACTGATATTGTCTACATGCAACATCTACTTATAAACTGCTTATTATATAATCTTTATGCAAATAGTTTAAGCACAATTTACAGCAAATAAGTGGCAGTGAATCACATTAAATATTAATAAATATTTTTCTTAATGTAAAAACCAATTAATTATTATTTACAGTCAGATTATGCTCTCTCAATAACATCCATATGTTTAAAATTTTTATTGAATACTATAAATGGAATACTATAGTGTCTTTCTGTCTAATTATGATTTACATTTGGTATAAAAGTGTTGTTTTTGTAATAGCTTTATTAAACCCATTAGTTTCACAGAAAAATAAGAACAATTAATTTTGAAACTGCTAACAATTGATAAAATGTTCCATTGGTTATTTATGTTTAATAAAGTTTGTAGAACATTTTTTTCTCTTTAATGCATCCAATGGCAACCCACAGACGTCTAAAATGAGTCCTAGTTGTACTGATATCAAATAGTATATGAAAATACAACCGCTAACAATATGACTCAAGCAGTGTCAAATGATACCACAAAGGTATAGAGTTTCCTTATGAGTACTATGTATTGAGGTTAAAATATTCATCGAAAATGCAGACTTAAGGATGATCTTTCGAGACACTGATGTAAGTAATATTTTATTTAATGCCAGTTGTAATTTTAATTGGGAAATCTAAGTAACAAGACAAGAGTTCAATACAGAAAACAGTGGTCAAAACATTGCTTTATGCAAAGATAACATGGTCAATTTTCCATCTAAATAAAAATAAATTTATATAACTTAAATAGGATTGAGAAATTCTAGCCATGATAAATTTTCAATAGATTCATTAAGCTTTACAAACTTGAAGACAAAAATGATTTTAACACAATTTACAATTTAATTACAACCCAAACTAATTTAACATCTTTCCCAAACATTTTATAAAAAAACCTACTTTTATGTTTTTTTTCTGTAAAACCTATTTTTTGGCTTATATGGTAATCAGTCAAGTTGACTACTTTCCCCTACCAAGAAGATAAAAAGGCTTGTGAAGGTAAGACAAGGTGGAGAACATAATACTCTTGGTATGGACTATGACAACAAAGGCATCAATTGACATATACTGGGCAGAGGGTATCCTGTGCAGAGGGATATCCTGTGATCCTGCCACTGGCCGTACAGGAGCGGGCTACCACTCCCCACTCTTTACAGGGTGCGCCGCAGTGGGTTTTCTCCTGAGCAACTATGACAGGGAAATAGCGGCTGTATATGAAGTCGCTCGAAAACTAACTTCATTGAGAGATTACCGTAAAGCTGTGTTCTTTGTTGACTCTAAATCTGCAATCAAGGCCCTCTCCACCAACACTGACACCAATTGCATGCGAACTTTCAACTGTCGCGCTCTCTTAAGTGATCTCTCTGAAAGGGGTTGGGAACTTACTCTGCAGTGGATTCCAAGCCACGTTGGAATTGCAGGAAATGAAAAGGGGACGAATTAGCGAAATCAGGCCTATCCCTCACTCAGCCAATGATGCCTCCGTCCCTGACCTCCTCCAAGACAAGGATTGATCAAGCGGTGTGGGCAAGAACATCTGCCAGACACAGGTACGCCGCAGAAGGGAAGAGCTGGGAATCTATCGTCAAGGACAACAGACTTAACCGAATGCTGCCATGTCCAGTTGGTGTGGCTGCCTTTCGAACTCTGACAGGACACGATTACCTCCCTGCCCATATGACCAGAATAGGAGTACTCTCCTCCGCAAACTGCCTACTCTGCACAGCCTCTGAAGGAATTTTGAACGCCCAACCTCTGTTCGAATGCCAAGGACTGCGGGGCGTCCGCGATGAAGCATATGGCTCCGACTTAGAGCATCTTGCCTCCCTCTACTGGACTGAACGGCACCGAATGGCTGAAATGCCAAGAGTGGGCGTTGGATAAAGTAAAGTACATATACTAGGCAAAGATTTTGAAATCTATTTTTTTTTTAAATAATCTGACACACCATAGCCTAAAAAACCATCAAGAATATGTTAGAATAGATGCATATTTAGTGTTCAAATTATTGATATTTAGATATTAAAACACTACCTCTATAAAAGTTTATTGTAAATAATATTAAGCTTACCAAAAAAAATTACGTAACTATACAAGTATTAGTAAAGCTGTAAAAATTTGTAAAGGTACAAATAGGTACAACAAAATTTTACCTCTGCAATAAGTTATAAATGTAAACATAGTACAAATATATAAGGTTAACCATATTGTAAACAAAATGTACAGCATTATTAGACATGATTGTAGTTTTGGTAAAAACAAAAATGAAATTAGTAGAGACTATGATCTATAGTTGATGTAGTTACTCTACATTAGTTAGTGACAAGCTGATTGGTTACGTGGAGAGTGCGAAGGTAAAAGGAGAGATGTGAGCAAAACCAAGCGTTGAGCCCACGCGGGAACCACCTCGTTGCCATGCCAACCCAATCAAAGCTGCACAAACCCACAGCCAACAAATGTAACCTCAACTTACTTTTATCCTGTTTGTACATCCTGGTTGGGCAGTTCTCTATTCACTTCTCCATGTCTCAAAAAAAAGGAGATTGTAAAATCTTAAATTAGCTTTACTATTCCCAGACAGAATCAGGTATTTATTACTGATTTGATTACAGGAGTACTCATTCTTCTATGCAAAATTGAAAATTATTTGATGCACTTTACCTTTTGTTAAATATAGCAACTAGAACAATCAACTACCCATGACTAAACCTGTTAGCATATAGTGAAATTTTAATAAACCTGTATAATTAATTAAATTTTTCTTGTAACTTTTTAGTAATAAGGAAGAGTTATGATATAAGATAAAACTGTTGACAAATTATTCTTTTATCAATCATGTAATTTTATCAGTTATTAATATTAATAATACGTGGATAGTATTTAAACACCTGTAAACTGAACTGCTTTGAAAAATATTATTCTTTTGGATATAAGATTTCAATTTAATAATTTTGTTTGTAAAATTATTTGTTTTAATAAAAATTAGTTACATTTAAACAACTATAAAATCTTGAATTTTGTAGTCCATTATGTTCGGTGAATCTTATTAATCCTTAAACAATAGTTAATGACTATCCGAACTTTAAATTTAGTAAATTTGTTAAAACTTACTGAAACAGAACGTTTTCGATCGCTATGTGCCGATCTTCATCAGTGTCTTCTGCTTGGAGATGTTGGGTCAAGTGGTGACAGTTTTAAAGGTAGGTTTTCGATAGTATCAAAGAGTATGTGTGATTTGTATTGTGTTTGTTCGTTTAATATGTTTGTACTTTGTGTGTCTTTAAATTTCATATTGTTTTAGTGTGTTGAGATGTGGTCCTTTTTTGTTGATGTGTAGGATTTCTAGGTTATGGTAAATGTCTGTGTACCCAACATCTCCAAGCAGAAGGCACTGATGAAGATCGGCACATAGCGATCGAAAACGTTCTGCCTCAGTAAGTTTTAACAAATTTAAAGTTTGGATAGTCATAAACTATTGTTGAATGAGTAACTATAAAATGTCTAAAATATGAAAGACATCTATGTGTAAACTTTTATTTATAATTTTAAATTTGATATTAACTTTTTCCCCTAAAATTATAATCATACAGATGTGTTTACAAAGTTTCAAAACTGGAATTTGTTTACACATTGAAATATATCTGTAGTCAATAATACACCTTTTTAAATGGCAAAACAAAAGTCTTCAAAATGTGACATTGTGACACTCTCACTTCCCAGCATTTTTTTCCCATTTTCATAGTCTCCCTGAAGCTCTTCGTGCAAAAGGTTATCAAGGGACTTTGTCAAAACCACCTTTAACCAATGGAATCTTGTCGAGCTGCTTTTTTTAGGTTTTGGTGAAACAAATAAAAGAGTCGCTGGGAACTAGGAAAAGGCTGTAGAGAAGCTGTAGCAGTGTTGTAATGTCGAACTTGGCCAAAATATCACTGGTGGAGAGCGATATGTGAGAAGGCGCATTGTAGAAGTGAATGGTTATTATATTGGAGTAAATCTGACCTGTGACAGTAAGTCTGCCAGAAACAAATTCTTTGTGGATTATTCCCTTGGAATCAATACACGATTTCATACATGACTTATTTATCCAAGCTTTCTCATAAAGAGGTGTGCCACTCCACACTTTAATGCTTTGTTTCAGGATTATACTCATAGATCCAGATCTTATCTTGAGTAACCACTCCATCTAAAAGCATTGGGATCGTCTTATAATCGTTCAAATACTTCTTCACAAACATCTAGACACTGTGTCTTCCATCCATTCATCAGAAATTTAGAAAAACATTTGGCCCATTTTTTTCTACTCAACAAATCTATCACTGACTTTAATATCTAGTCTGACCCAATTTCAGTCTATATCTAATACTAAGACAACAGTCACTGCTTAGAAGTTCAGTTATTTTCATCAGTTCAGCTCATTCAAAGTCCCCTGCACAGTCATTGCATCTAATGATCTCACAGCTATCTTTATACGACTTGTGAAACAGAAAACCACTTCACATGACATGAATTTTTTTTTATAGGATTCACGAATAGCATTAAATACTCTGTAGTGATGTTATTCAGTATGGCACAAAACTTTATAGAAAATTGCTGTTCAATAATGATACACTTTCAATGAAAGTTGCAGCTGACATGTACTGACATCAATAGCAATCTGCTTACTCCAACACTTCGTGACTTCGATTGGTGTAGTTAGTTGAAACCCAACCCTATTTCGCTTTATTAGTGAACTGAATCTCTTAGCCCTCCCCTCTTTACACTAATGTGATATTTATTATGTTTTTTCTGCAAACTATCCCCATTAACCAGAAGTCCCACCAACTGATGCAATATGCTAAAAACATAAAGGGCATGTTTAAAAAGCCTAATGTATAATACTTAAGTATAAGAGAGATTTTTTGAAATATTTTGCCATTATTTAATGTGAATTTTATTTTAATGTAGTAAATTGTTTTTGGATGGATAATGGACTGTAGTAGTCTGTATGCATATTATAAATATTACACTGGTAAGTGTTTCAGAATTATGAATGTTCTGGTTAAAACTATAGTTAAGAAGCAATACTGGCTAAAAGTACAAAAAAATCTAGCCAAAGTAGATTAGGAGGCAAAAACTGCAGATATTTATATTTCACATATATTTATAACAAATACCGTTTTCTGTCTGGGTACTTTATAAAATCTTTTGAATTTGCTGTAATTGAGTTTCTAGAAAATAAATACTTTTGACAAAAGAAATTGCCCGAGTGACACAAAATGTCTTCAAAGACAGGAGATGAAATTAACACTCAAATCAGTTCCCAAAAGCAAAAAAAAAAAAAAAATACAAAACAAAAAAAAAACACTATGAAACGTTTTAAGACTTGGCTTCTTTCTACTCAATTATTTCTCAAATGTACAATATGTTCAATAATATATAGCAAACAATTTTTGAAACAAAAACAATATTGCAATATTCATTTCCATATATCTTACTACAGTTTTGAAGGAATAAGCATATGACAATTCATAGCACATAGTCCTTCAGTGTTCAAATAACCCCTACAATTGTTTTAGTTCATGAACACAGAGCAGTGAAACACACAGAATTCAGGTATCTTCTGAGGTTAACCCAAACAATGCCCAATTAGATGATAGAAATTTTGTAACTAAGTAGTATGTCACAAACATTTTCTTAGATATGTAGATATAAAAAATGGTATGTTGCATTTAAATAATCAATATCTAAGTAAATGTATGATCTGACAAAGCAATGTTTACCCTTCAATAAATTAATGAAATTATCAGGCAAAAGTTGGTATAAACCTATTAAAAAATTCAAAATTGTTTAATGGCCTACGTAAATAAATTTTATGCAATGTTTGTAAATATAACTATTAGTATTTAATTTTATGATGCAATTAATTGAAATGCTAATAATTTTAAAAGCATTTATTCAACTATTCTTAAAGTTTTCATTACACTATTTATATCACGCCATGCCTGAATTACAATAAGCAAAATAAATAGACTTGTCAAACTTCAAACACAATGGGATTTGAATAAACAAAGATAAAGTCAAGGATGTACAGTACACGTGGAATATCCAATAAATATGCAATCTTAAGTTATAAGAACTTTATTTTGCAAAATTTTGAATACATCAATTTTACTCCCTTCAAAATAAGTTCTATTACGGTGAAACCTCAATATTTCGGACCTCACTATTCCGAATCTCCCATAACCCTGGCGGGTTTTTGTGGTATTTTTGAAAAAGTTGTTTTTGATGTTAGAATTGTAATTATTGAAAACATTAGTTCAAGACATAATACTGTACATTTTCATGGACATATCGTAAAAGTACTTGTCTTTTTATATCTTAAACTTGGCTAGCCACTATTTACTGCATAGTGTGTAAGTGCGACCATAAAATGTGATACGGTGAAGTATCGAGATAAGTGGGTTGATGCGACAGCCACCTGTCTATGTATAGACAATGACAGTGGGAATCGACCAAATATTTTGAGTCATGCTGAAGAATCCATCTAGATGTCATCAGTACTCCACTTAGATGACATAATGGTTTATTTTGAATGTCAGGAGGAAACAGCCTAAACTGAGTTTTTATTGTTGAAGTGGATGTGTGATAACAATGTGGAGCATCACGTCCTTCTTTTTCATTCCAAATACCTCACTTCCAGCGTTTACACACTGGGCGCTAAAATAACGCCACTCTAACATAAACTTGTGTTAGTGTGTAATTTCGTTTGTAATGTCAGCACTACAACAACTTATTGGGTTGATAATTGTGGTATTTGGATTCCAGAATCAGGAATTGATTTCTTGGTATCAGAATCGGCAACATTTTGGAATCGACCAATCACTAATATATATATATATATATATATATATATATATATATATATATATATATATATATATATATTTATATATATTTATATATATATAGTGATTTTCTGTAAGTATATGTTTTATTCTCCTGCTTTTAGGGATTTTCTGGTTAATCCACATTTTTGGTAATACGGATCGACTCCAGTCCCAGTTAATCCGAATTATCAAGGTTCTACTGTAGTTACTGTGCACTTGTCCCACCCTCTTTTTCATCTCCATTGATCACTTATTTAGGAATCCATCATCTTTTTCAACTGATTTTTGCAGTTGGCAACGCATTTAACCCTTCACAATTGTTGATTCATTGTAAAAAACTTACGCACGATTTTTACAAATAGTTTTTTTCAAACCCACATGCTGAGTTACAATTATGTTGGTGTACCTAAATAAAGGAATCATTCACACAGTTTTTTGGGGGCCAGTAAGGAAAGGAAAATGTCAAAAATGTCTTCCATCCCAAGAATGTTTTGCACAAGAATTTCTTCATCAAGATAAGAGGTTAAAGTTCATCCTGGCCCTACATCATCATTGGTTTCATGACCATGTTTAAAATACTTAATCCATTTAAAAACCGGTGATTTATTTAGAGCACTACAAATAGATTTCAACATACTGATAATTTCATCAATCTCCATTTTCATGTCAAACCACCATATGAATCGATTGTGTATTTACTAGACAGACCTTAATGCATGTACTGAATTTTTTGAATTCAAGATTGATAAAAGCCTTTTTCAAATTAAAAAAATGCCCTTTTACTCAAAAAATACCTGACCTATCTATGTTACCACTTTTCGATTTTCATTTTTTAGCTTACTAAACACAAGATAATGATTGATAAATTTACTCTACAGTCATATTTTGCTGAACAAGTTGGATTTTATCAACAATTTTCAGTAAATGTTAAATGTTCCAAGTGTTGTCAGAGTAACTTCTGTCATTCCTCATTCTTTTTTACTGCTTGAATAAAGTATAGTTTATTTGACACCAAAGTTTTGCATTTGTTTAAGAATAACTTCCCTAAATTTTTTAAATCCTGTTATATAAATTCTGAAAAAACAAAAATTGGAGTTTTAAGTAATGCTATTTAAAAAACGTTATTTAACTTAATCAATTGCTGTTTCCAAATTAGAAAATTTGTAACATATTTTTAAGAATTTGTAAAAAGTTATATTAAATTCGGAGTGTAAGACAGTTTAATTTGTATAATTATAGGAACTATGATCAATGTGGAACATTATTTTAAAACAAACTATAAAAATGGATAAAAGTATAGAATAATACTTTTACCGTCAGTAGAATCTAAGAAAATTGTATCAGTTCAAATAAATAATAAGATATGTTATTGTTTATAATTTTATCAATGTTCACTAAATTTTTATAAAACTGAACTTACATTTTTTAGCTTATAACGTTATTGAAATTTTTAATGTTTCAATTACTGTGACATATTTAGGACATAAAGTAGAGTCTCAAAAATCCAAGTCCCAATATTTCGAGCTTCCGTTAATTCGGAGCCTATTTCTATTTGAAAGAAAATTATTTAAAACCGTCACCGCTTAACCCAACATCTCCAAGCAGAAGACACCGATGAAGATCGGCACATAGCGATCGAAAACGTTAGTAAGTTTCAACAAATTTACTAAATTCAAAGTTCGGATAGTCATAAACTATTGTTTAAGTGATTAAGAAAATTATGAGTCGGGCTTCCTGGAAATATTTATATCAGTATGGTTTGCTGAGGAAATGAGTCAAGTGTCTAAGAAATGTTTATATCAATACAGCATACAAGGAAAAGTCGTGGTTCCCAAGAAACATTTATATCAAATATGATATGCAAAGGAAATGAGTCGGGCTTCCAAGAAATGTTCGAATAAAATTCTAAAAAACTATTTAGTGCATTTTTAATATTATAGTGTCACAATTCATTAAAACTTGTATTATTTTTAATGCACAGGAATGTACTCCCATGTAATCTAAGTTTAAGTTAATTCAAGGGGGTTTCGGTCCCATCTACCTTGAACTATCGAGACTCTCCTGTAATTGATTAGAAATTTTAAATCCTCTTCATTAATACAATGTACATAGTAATTTAGTTTATTTATGAAACAATAGTGTAAATATGTATGCCATTTTAACTAATTTCTTAACACATGATTTTAACCAGAATTGTTTGCTATAGAATGTCTTTTGCAAAAAAAGGGTTACTATTACTTATTGTTTACCTAACCAGCAATGTTTATTATATACGTATAGTAGTATTTTACTGAGATAAAAGTTATTTTTACAAAGTTGTAATTGTTCTAATCACTTTCAAACAAAAACATTAGGGAAACTAAAACACAAAATTTTTTATCATGCTCAAGATAATAACAAAATAACTCATTGTTCATCTGCTCTGTGTTGCTAAATCAGTGGCCAGTGTCGTCTAGAATAACTGAACTCCAAAGGGTTGATTACAGACTATTGTCACCTGTTGCTTTCAACAAAAATATAATACAGTAAGCAACATGAAAATAAAAGTTGTATAGTAATTACTTGTATTGATGCTAAGTAAGTGTTTTTTTTTGTTCTTGAATAAATTGAATAATAAAAAGCAATATTAAAATCAAAATATTTACTTAAAACGTTTCCTGGTGTTTTTGTTAAATAATTTTTTAAAAATTCAATGCTTTTGCTGAGTTTGAAAGATGTAAATGTTTTCTCCCATACTCTTAAAGAAATGTTTGCATAATTTTGACAAATTCGTTTTCGAATCGTTTCCTGATTAGAAACTTCTTACAAATTACAACAATATGTTTTTCTCAAGTCAAAAGGTTTAACTTTAAAACAACACTTGTATAAAATATATTAATTTAATAAACTTCTGATACATTAACTATAATATTAAAAAGTTATATGTATAATTTATAGGTATCCCTTTAACAGTTCATCTCAGTCTTAGAAAAGAGAGCGAAAAAAAAAATGGCCACTAAATGTCACCAACGAACTTTGTGTTTCTCCCACATATGGTTTTTATATGATTCCCTTTGTGTGAATGATCGTGGGCATAGATAGCAGCACATTCTATTGGTAAGATCTGAATGCATTAGTCGAACGTGATATTTCAACGCCGATTGGTTAGAATACTTTTGTCCACAATGAGGGCAGTTACCACACTGGGCCAAATGGGAACCTGGAAACATGACACCCTTAAATATTATGTGCAACTGGTGTTACTCCTTTCTTAAAAATATATTGCTTGGTGGGTCTGGAAGAAATTTGCTAATTCTTAATCTTGGAAACATTTTGTAGACCAAAATTACCATTCTTATCCTTTGCAGATCAGAATTTATTTTTTTTTTAAATAGGAAAGGGGCAAAATAATGTTGAAAAACACTGTTATTTTATTTTTTGACAGAATAATCAATAACCATTTACTGGACTTTAAAGTGTATATATTTTTCAATTGAATGCTTGTTTTAAAGTTTGCAGTCGGCAAATATTAAAAAAATTATTCCTAAATTACAATTATTTATTATAATATTTGTCATTATTATTGTTTTTTTAACATTTTGTTTTGATATAAATTTCATTCATTTCAGAAATTATACACACGAATTATTAAACACTTTTTAAAAAAATTAATTAAGGCAATAAAATATCTAATTTAAAAATTATATAGAATTTCCAGTGATTTTTTAGGAATAAACTACAAATTGGTTAAGCGTTTAAAAGTGGAATCCAGCGAAAAATGTTCTATATTTCAGACACAAGATGTCTACTAATACAATAAAATAATTTAAAATTCAACAAAAATAACTCAATTAAAATAACCAAATGATACACCTCATAACTTAATTGTATTTTGCCAAGTGGATGTGTAGAACTTTTAATTCCCTACTAAAGTGAATAAGAAACAAGACAGTTAATATTACATTCGGTTTAAGGCTAATGATGTAGATACATCAATTGAATTAGTAACAAAGTTTGTTTAATAAACTATTCAAATTACATTTTAAAGTGTAGAAAATTTTATCTGTATGGCCAATGGTAAACAAAGGTTAAATGTAATGAAATTATAAAAGAGCAAATCACAACAAACAATAACAATAACTACTCCTTTTGACATCATGAGCATGGGTTTAGCAGAGCCAGAGCTTGTTGCCTTTACTTGAACCATATGATATTGAAGGAAGATAATATGGGTAGCACTATATTTCAAAATCACAATAAATGTACTTACCAAAACTGATTCCATGAGTTTATAAACAATTTCAATTTCACAAATACATTAACAATGTACTAATACAAATTCATAACAAAAACAAAATTATACAACACCAGTTTGTTTCTAAAATGGAGCAAGGTATTTTTTGTATACTGAAGTTTCATGACAGATGATAAGGTTTAATCATATGTCGAAATAATAAAAGTAAATTAAGTTATATCTAAAAGTCAGTAATCCCCCACTACAGTGCTTGAAAATGTACGATGTAGTTGACATCCTGTTTAGACATATATTGTAAGTCAAATAAATTAACTACCTAAATTATAAACACATACTACAAAGCACAGCAATTACTAGTAGTTTAAAAATTTTATAGAATTCCTAAATTATTTTTTAATGTGGTTTATTAAATCTTATTTAATTCAGACATATATGATGACTGTCAAGGATTTTGAATATACAGAAGAATCTCTCTAATTCCTCGATTTATAATTCATCACAGTAATAATAAACATCGTCTGCACTGTTACGTAGTATAAGCACTGTCAGATAAGACCGATACCAGACATTAGTCATTCGACTACCGAGAAAATCTCTCAACACATTTGCCCAGAAAATGAAGTGATTTATATGGAACTAGTTGAAATGCCAACGAAATGCATTGGGTGGTATGAGATTAAAAGGAACAGAACGGATAAAAATATTTAATGTAGACAAAAAAATTTAAACCAAGTAAATTTTAAAAAAAGAAATACATGAATAATCTCTTAATTTACATACAAAGATATGCAAGGCAAAACATGGTAACAAAAATTAAAGCGGCCTGTTTGAGATTCAAACCCAGGACTTCTCCCACCCTAAGCAAGAATACCTCTACCCCAACTGGTCAGTTGAGGTGAACATCTTCACTGGCTCTATTAAGGTTTTTGCAGCACGGTGTGAACATTCTCCCATCTATTTCTCAAGGATACGGGATAATTTTTCCTCTCTCTCTCTCTCTCTCTCTCTCTCTATATATATATATATATATATATATATATATATAGTTATTATCTGAAGTACATACGTTCATTCTGCAGTGCATAAAATCACAGTTCCGACGTTTCGCTAGAATCTCATCTAGCATTGACAAGGTGAACCCAACAACAGTTGAAGAGCGGTCAATATATATAGATTTGTATACCCGTTAATTTTTTAATCACTTTTTTCTAATAAACTTTGATTAAATAAACAACACTCAAAAATATAAGAGTATATTTATTCATACCTTTTTTTATCTAAGACAATATTTCACTATTTCTATTAGTTTTTTTACTAGAGTGCATAGCTATAAAAGCAATTAGTGTAAAAAAATATAACACTATGTAGCAGTCTACAATATTTGCATATAAGTAAAATAAGTAGGGATGGGCCGATTCCTAAAATTTTCGATTCCGATTCCGATTCCGATTCTAAAATTTTCCTTTCGATTCTCGATTCTTTACTCGATTCTCGATTCTTTCAAGTTATATTAGCTTACATGCTAGTTTTCCAATAATTAATTTAGTTAACATCTTGGTCATATGGCAAAACCTTTTAAAAGGTCCGTTTTAATGTAATAGGCTACACAAAACCTTCAACCGTGAGAGTGATATCTGTCTATAATATAATTTATTAAGGTTAAGTTTTGGAGGAATAATACAGTGTTTCTGTTATCCGTCTATTCGCTCAACCGTCATGGCCACGGTTCCGACGGTGACGGTTAATCGAGTTTTTACTGTACTTTTTTATGTTTTGTTCTGACATCTATAAATCAGTGGCAGTAAGACACGTGGGGGAGAGAGAGCAAAAGAGAGTATCGAACCCACTCTAGTGAGAGAGAGAGAGACGAGCGATGTCAAACGACCAGAAATGGTTACGATCTTGATTGCTGTTGCTTCATAAATAATAATATTTTCGTTTACTTTAATCATTTAATTCATTCAAACCAACTAATACATAAATAAAACATAGTTGGTAATTAATTATTTTTCCACACAAATATAATAAATTTTGTTTGGTAATAAATTACTCCAAACGCATATTTTAATAGTTAACAAAATAGGAATCGGAATCGACACTTTTATGAATGAAGAATCGAGTATCGACGATTCCTCGATACCACCTAGAATCGACGATTCCTGGAATCGAGAATCGGAATCGGCCCATCCCTAAAAATAAGGCATATATCAATCATACTGTCTGCAACTTACTAGAGAAAAATAATACATGTATTCTAAGTACATTAATTTAAATTTCCTATGTCCCACATTTTAAAAAAAAAATCATACAAGTATATCATTAGCAAGTAATCTTAATATAAGAAAAAATTTACATTTAATGTAATTTTTAAGCAGATAATTTGTGGAGAGTAATAAGGAAAAAAATTATATATCATAAATCCATTTCTTTTAAATGCCAATACTTTTAATATTTAAATTTTACATGTCTATAGAAAAATATAATTACAAAAATTATTTCTTGTTTGAGTTAGCAAATTATTATTTATCTCCAAGATGAAAAAAGATCCTTTAAACAAAAAATTAACAATAAAAGGATGCTTGATGTAATCATCTAGAATTCACTGATTAAACTATAATTAAAAGATACTTAACTAAGTGAATACGCAAAGAAAGTTACGTATTCACTTAATTAAGTATCTTTTAATTATAAAATAAAACAATTTAATAAAGCCATATATGACAAAAATTGTTTATGGTGCCAGCATATATGGAAATATTGGCAAGTGTTTAGAAAAATCTGGCAATATTTCACTTGTAAAAAAACAGCAAAATGTTTTTGACGTAAGCAAAAAAAGAGGAGCAAAATACTAAAAATGTGATCAGAACTGATAAAGAAGTAATATGTTAAAAGTACTCTAATTAAACCACTTTCAAAATAATGTAAAGCAAAATCAATTTTAACACCCCAATGTTAAATCGTTACTCATGTTTAATGGTACTGCAGAAAAACAGTCAATTTGGAAAATATAATGTCAAGATAAAGTGCCATTCTGGTGTTAGCAAACAGAGTGCAAATAGCAATCTACTGTAAATAACAAATAACTACAGAAACTTCCAGGATTTTATACAGAGATAGACCAAAAATAGTTGTCTACATTAAGTCAACATATGATCAGCCAATAAAAGTCAAAATGCTAGAACACCTAACTTCCAGGAGAAGAGGACAACAGACTGATTACTGTATTCTGGTTATTTGAAAATGAAACTTGTATACTTAAAGGAAGAGTAAGTAGAAAAACCTTTATCAACTCTACATAATAAATTAATCATGTTGAGTATTCAAGCATCATTTGTACAGGTGATGTGATGTAGTTCAAAGTAAAAAATCAAAGAAAGAAAATGCTTTAAATGATATTTCAAACGAGTATGATGTTAAAACAAAAAATGAAATCAACCCTTATCATCACAAATCTACAGTAACGTGGTAAATTATTTCAAAGATTTTTTCTTTATTTTTATGATGTCTCCACATTGCTAATCACGCCCAATCTGTAAGACGCAAAGTTGTTCTTTGACTCTGTAGCTATTTTGTGACATAAATATTGATTTATAACAGTCTATTATATTAATTTTTTTTTTTCAAAATCATACTTTTGTGAATTTGTGTGTTTATGTACCACATTGTAACAATGGATTTAATTCAAAGAAAACCAGTAAGTCACAGTGACAAATAGCTTGAGTGCGGTGTTATACTAGGAAAAGAAAACTATTTTTAAAGAATTTCAAGTAACCTGGTCCCTTTTCACCTATAAGGAAAGGAAAATATGGCCATAAAAACAAAGGTTTGCAAAACAAGATTGGTTGCTAAAATGTTGTCATGGTAAAACGTTCTCTCAAAAGAAGATTTTACAATAAAGCATAACCTCATTATAGCAATAACGCCAATATGGTTTTGGAACAAACACATTGAAAAATACATAGAACACTAATTGAATCTATGGCAAATTGTGTATGTAAAGAGATAAAGAATAAAAAAAGAATAACATATTCACAAATTGTAGGTATATAACTCTAATTGTAAACAAACTTCCTTTTTATTAAATAATTCTTTAGCGTAACTTCCATCTAACATACTTAACAATTTGACTACTCTAATTTCTTTTTTTTATTTGCCAAAATAGTTTTTTTTTTTATTAACGTGTTAAACATTGTCACATACTTCTTTAACGCTTGGAAAAAAATAATATAATAGCTATGAAGCCTACTATTAGAAAGAAAAATATAATTACGATGACTATGTTTTTTAATAGAATAGTGAAACACAATTTTTTTAAAAACTCTTTTAAAAATATTGTAAAACACATTTTATTTACTAAAAACACAAAATGTAACAAATGAATGAGCTGTAGAACATAATTTTAGTAAAATAAAAAAATATTTTTCAAAAATATGTAAAGAGAACACAAACATAAAACTGCTCATTTGTCAGATACAGCAATTTTTTTTTTTAATGGAGCGTTGTCATTTTGACAAGATATGAGTGATCTATAGTTAAATGAATGACTAAGTGAGAATCCAAAACTTGCAAGTTTATCTGAACAAGGAACACAATTTGAAACAAAAGGGAGTATAATGCTGTATTACTAAAGAATAAAGACGGTAAACTTCAGCCTTTTGTCAAATCAGAGGCCATTTAATACAAAACGTTTGGTCACAATTAGGCACATCAATACATGCTATCAAATCATTCTAAAAGGATATGGTTGAAATATAGCTTGAACATCCCATAACAGAGGAGCAATAGAAATAAAAGTTAGAGTGGAATGGCCAGAATATTACACCACAAAATATATTCTGCGTAAGCATTTAAACAAATGATTCTCTATTACAATTCATTCAATTTTCTCACTTGACTTGAATAATTTTTCATGGGCCTTTATTACGTTGAATTTATTTTTGGAACACATCCAGATGCACCACTTGCAAATAAGTGGAGTGAATTTCCACATCTCTGCAACATTTTAGACAAAATGCAGTTTGAGTTTCAAAACCACATTAAAATGTTTATTACTTTTGTTGTCTACTTACTTATGTTGATCTCACTTTTTCTATCATCCTGAACATTTTCTTTAATATAATAAAAAATAACAATATTAACGTAACATACAAACATACATGATGATTAATAAATAAAATAGACCAACCGGACAAAAATCCCACACCTAATTACGGAATTTATAAAATAGAATGCATAGACGTAACAAATTGTACATTGGCCACACACAAAAAATTAAGACAGATATAAAGAACATCTTGAAGCATACATTAAACCAAACACTTACAATTCAAACTCAGCCTCACACATCAACAAAAATAACCACACATTCCCCACATTAAAAAACATACATCTAATAAAATACTTCAAAAAGTCCTAAACCTGGCAATGTTGGAACAACTGCAAATTTATAAACACAGAAACAATATAATAAACGAATAAGTACAAATAAAATAAAATCTATTTAAGATTTGATAATTCTATTAATAAAATCTATTTAAAATTTTAATGAATTAAGGTTTCTTGACTTACGTATCAAATGAGTTTTTATTTAAACAAACTTAATATACAAAATTAACCCCAAGACAGGCCAAAACTAGCCCACAGTGCAGTGAACGGAACATAAAACACATAATACTGTTATACTACATGACAATGGGATTCAAACACACCTGCCAACTACAAAAAGCCACCAGTCTAAAAAGCTTGAAAATGAGAGCAAGTAATTAATAGTTCTTGGAAGTCAACTCGCAGATACACCACGTAAGATTCTTGTTGAAGTACATTAAAGTGAATACAAGTATTAAAGTTGTATATACAAGTATATACAAGTGTATATGAGTGAATACAAGTTCAAAGTTATATAAATATTTAAAATTATTTAGATTATTTTTGCCTAAGGCCGTAATTTGTGGTATAAACGATATTTATTGTCCAGTATTAAATAGCAAATAAAAGAGATGAGAATAAAAGATTTTGTATTTAAAAAATTGAAAATTTCAAGTATTACTTAAGACTTATATGCCATATATAACATGAAAGATACCCAATCAGTCAAATAACTAAAGACCTTTAAATCCATACTGGAGAGTTGCTTTAAAAAGCCATTCCTGAAACACAGTCATACAGAAAAGAACACTAAAAACATCCTTGTGTAACGAGAGATTGCTTTTGAGTGGATGGTTTGTTTTATAAGGAGCCCTTAGGAGGGCTCTTAGCTCCTAGTACTATAATAACATAAGCATATAAATTAAATTAATTGGCAGCTCTATAATTAATTACATTAATTAATTGGATTCTATAGGCGGCTCTAATAAGAGGGGCCTTTAAGAAACAGTGGTCCATAAGGTGTGTGTAACACAATTGAGAACCTTCATTACTTTGGGGGGGGGTATAGTTACAACTTCGTTCATATAACCCTAGGAAGACATCTAGTAAAGCAGAAACAATAACGACATTAAAATTAGATATCATTTATTAATTAGATACGCCAGAAGACAGAAGTAGGACAAAATCGTAGAAAATCATTTGAAAGACTGAAGCTGTACAGAGCCCAAATAATAAATAATGTAAAAGTATTACATAACTAAGTATCATTATTAGCAGAACCAAGACTTTTCTTACATTCATGTTGTATTAAAACCAGCCTCATAGGCACTCTCTCCTTTACTTCCACTAAAATTTTAGTCTTGTAGGTACAGGATTTATTTTCTGTAGAAGGAATCGTGTTAAACACTTCAAGAAGAAGTAGATAAAATGATTTTTATATTATATAAAATTTAGAAAAAACCTACCCAAACGAACTATACAATATTTACGAAATTTTTAAAAAATACTCCCCGTGTTGACCCCTTAACATAGAAGGAAAATGTTTTTTTTTTAACTTCTAACATACAGTACTCTCGAAAATCCCGATATTTTGAGCTTCCATTAAATTCAAGCCTATCTTTATTTCAGACAATTTTATATACTTGAAAATATATAGCTAAGGAAGTTGTGTACTGGATAGCCGAATCATGGAACAAAATAAAATAAGAAATATTAAGTAAGTCATAATAAAGTTCTGAGTCATAATAAAACTGCTGACTGTGTCATTGATCCACAATAAGAAACAGATTTGACATTTCTTATCAATAAACTTCAAGGTTGTGAAAATATCGATGATATGGAAGTAGGTCGATGAATGAGTAAAGATGTGCATAAGTAACTAACAATAACACATGTTACTACTATTGAAATGCTACAAAAAACTACTGAAGCCAGTGATGCCGAAAATAGAGATGAAGGTTAGCCCGAGACAGTACAAGGAGGGAAAGTTAATCACAATGAAGGAATGACCGCCTTGGAAACTGTACTATGCTAAACTGAAAAACAGGCAGACATCACACCAATAGATGTGCTTCTGCTAAAACATCTACGTGAGACCACAAAATAAAAACGATCTGATAAGCAAACGCAGAAGACACATATAACTTTTACCAAAAAATGTAGCAACCACGATGAACAATGTATTCCAAAGCAACATTAATTTATGTAAGTCCTGTAATCAATACAGTTCTATAAACATATTTTGTGCATTCTTAATTGTAGCATTAGGGTTCATTGGAACTCCAGTTTTTTCTAATACACAGAATCGTATTTATGTGTAATCCGAGTTTTCGTTAATCCAAGGGGGTCTCGGTCCCATCTACCTCGAATTATTGAGACTCTACTATACTGTTTTTCTTTAATGAGCTAGTAATGACTATACAAAAAAAAAGATGAGTCAACAACCAAATGTTTATCATTCATCGATTGATCATTATTCAATTCAAAAGTAATGTTTCTTTGAAAAATAGGAGTGTTTGAAGTGTTTCTTTTAAAACAAAATATTTTGTCATTTTAAAACTAAAATATGTTACAATTTAACTTTTAAGTTTGGTAAGAAGACTATGAATGAATTGCCTTTAACATTACTATCCCAATTTTCTACTATTTAATAAATTTAATTTTAACCCTTAGATTAGCATTCACGTACCACTGCCACCAACCGCCAACAGTAGCTTTCCCGTATATGTATATTCTACCATTTCTCTCAATTATCATTGCCATACGTTTATGATTATTTTTTGTGTGTATTCTACATTAAACTGTATTTGCATCTATCTGCACAAAAAATAATACACAAAGTACATAGACACCATTCTTTTCTGTCCAAAGTCTATGGTTTTTCCCATGTATTTACACTGTTGTTTTGAAGTTTGTGCGATATTTTACAATGAGTAGGTATTTTACAAAAAAATGTTAACACATAATCTTAGAAAAGAAATTGTCAACAAACGTAAAATACAGTTCGGTTAACATGAGAAAATAATTAATAAAAAAAATATAAAATATTACTACAATTTAAAAAATTAGAAAATGTTTTTTACAAAATTAGAAAAAGAAAAAGTGTAAAAATTTTCAAAAACATCTTGCTTCCAGGGGCTATATCAGGGAAAGCACATTTTGCTAATCAAAGGGTTAAAGGGATGTACTTCTGAATTAGCCAAAATTGGTTTCACTCATAATGTGACTCTCTAAAAGCTGAAAACTAAAACTCTCCAAAGTTGCTTATTGAGTGAGATTGCAATTCCAAGGCAACTCTGTAACTCTGATACATTGATATTCTTTCAGCAAGTAATTCATAATTATGCATCAAAATAACAGTTCCACATTTCAAAAGCATAATTCTTTCAATTAGTAAGTATCTAGCCAAAGAAATGCTAAAATCATATCATTTAGCAAGAGTTTGCACACAATAAATTGTTACCCCACCATACATAAAAATGTTATTTTAACCAAGAGCAAACATGGAATTAATTTCAATGTCTCTTTCACATCCAAACTGGCTACCTTTATTATACCATATTATATTACTTTATTTATTTTCTTTAATACCTTACAAATTATTGCCAGGAATTTAACTTGAAAAATATATAATATGCACCTAATAAAAAATAATAATGTATGATTACCCAACAATGAAAAAAATTATATATTACAAATTACAGCTTCAATAGTACAAATATTTTCTCCAGTGATACAGTTTAACATTAACCACAAAACAATGCAACAATATTCCTAGGATTAAAATAAATGTACAATTTAGTAGAAAGGAATTTAAATGGAAGCTATTTATAGCTACAGTATGTTCAAAATTAGACCCTTTAAATACATCTGCAATATCTACAGAGATATTATTTAAAGATACTATATGCACATTTCAATATGTTGAACAAGGAAGTAAAAGTGAAAATGTTCATTTTGAAAAAAAAATGGCAACACCAAAAAAATCATAATTGTTACCTAATAAAATAATATGTACAAATCATAGTTACTGATGACAAACTCTGAAATCAAGCACACTTCCTACAAATGAAAGATACCCCGTCTCAGGGTAAGTTGAGGCAAGCCAAGTAGCTGGGAGATTAGTAACTGCTCGGTCGATGAATAGGCAGGGACGCCCCAGTGTGTACATCCCATTAGTGACGCATAGCCGACTAATCCACTTAAAAACGTTAATCTAATAAATGTGCATATTTTGAGGAAAACATTGGTACCATTTTCTAAATTGTTAATAAACAAACAGTTGAATAATTAAAGAATAAAATTATGGTACAACTCACAAATATACAATTTTTTATTTCATACGCGATTCAATGACTAATTTGTCGTCATCCTCAGTGAAGATACACAAATGAAATTAACTAAAAATATATATATATAGATTAAACATAACCTATAAAGTTTTAACAAAAATAAAAACAAAAGTGAAAATCAGATCTGGGCATTTCACTTTTGTTAAAACTTTATAGATTATGTTTAATATATATATATATATATATATATATATATATATATATATATATATATATATATTATAACATAATTTTATAAAACAGACGCAACGGGGTTTTACTATTTTATGAAGATATATTATTTCTATTTAATAACCAAAACCAAAAAAACTACTCAAGAACAATTCATTAACATTTATTATTACAATTTCATCTCAACATTAAACAATACACAAAACAAAATTTTACAACTTAACAATTTTTAACAAAATATACTAAAATTCGATTCTTTAAATTTGAGTTACAAGGTTTTTATAACCTTGGCTAGTTTAAGATCTCTTGATATCTCGGGGTTATAGTATGGGCTATATTTTTAGAAATTCTTAGGTTAATTAAATAAATTTTGAACAAACAATATTAAATTTTGAAAATGCAAAAAGGCTAAACTATTTGAACTGGATTATTTCGAACTATTAATTAACTATAAGATATCCTAATATACAAATTTAAACTTCTCTATTATCTTAAAAGTCCACTAAAGTTATTTTATAGCGCTATTACTCAACTTAATAAATATCAAAATTTTGCTGGTCGCTTACGTAAATTCCCGTTCTCTCCAATTAAACAATTCACACACTTAAATCCGTTTTAGTTCTTTCAAATTATATTTTCACTGTATTAACTCTTTCAATTTTCTTATTCCTGTTTAATCTGGCCAAGTTTACTCACAAAACTGTATAATTTAGACGAACTCTTTCCAAAAAAAATAGAATTTTGACTGCTCCTGGCAGGTCCGGTCTTGTAGCGTCACCCACGCTAGAATCAACTCAACTCTAACTACGCGTCCTTTTTTTTCTAAAATTGTTTTAAAATATGGCCGCCTTTCTTCTCCAAAAAACACATGTTGCCTGTAATCTAGTTTGTTTTCTTTTTCTTCACTAGAATCGATTGTCACACTGACCTACATCTGTTTTACAGCTGACATACCAACAATTTTGTTTAGAATGGCGTTTTAACTTGGTTAAACCTGATTGAAACTTACTGTTCAATTTCCTATCGTCAACAAACCTTCCAGTGTTTATTTTATTAATATTATTAGTGTGTGAAGTGTCTTTGTGTTTTACTTTTGTGATAGTTCTGAATTGTGTGTGTTCTGAGCCGAATTCATAGAAACATAACCTTTCAATTTTCTTTTGTTTACAAACGTGTTCACTTTCTCCTTCAAGTAATTACTTAGGCCCTATGTTCCTACAGTTTACAAATTTGTTTACACATAACTATTATTAGATTATCTTATTTTAATTTATGTGTTAGGTTATTTGATATAACAAATTTCCTAATACATTTCCAGTTCAAAAACCTTGTTTACAATTCCTAGGCTTTTACCAGAATTTAGTTTCAATTTTAACCTAACCAATCTTTTAATGAATTTCTTTCTAAATTTTGAGTGAGTTATTTCTCATCTATTTTCCAATTCTTAAATAATATTATATAGCCCATTCTATAAATGTTACAATGTCCCCTAATTTAATTAAAATAAAAAAAAATAATCCTAATATCTACATTACACATTTTTTTTACATTTTACAAGCTTGCTTAAATATACATATTTTTTTTTTTAAATTAAATTTAAATTTACATTTATTTCCTACTTGTACATTTTATTTAATAACTACCTGAACACATTTTTATTGAGTACGTTATACCTCAACACTTTGGCTAACTTATTGTCCATTGTCTTTACCACTTTTATAATTGTCCACTTAAAAGTCATTTATACCTTCATCTGTCCACTTTCGTCCATTTATACTTAATTCTATAATACAATTTTATCTTAACTCTTTACCAATCAAATACTGAGCTGAAAACTTCAAGCTACTTGTCTTACATGGTTTATACTAGTTTAAAACTTGCATAATACTATTTCACTAATTTTATATGTTGTTATTTATTATTCTATTTACTATCTCTTTTTTTCGCATCCTCCCAACTATTCATCATAATTTTTTTTTTTTCAATTAAAATTAATTTGTCTTAACCTTGCCTCAACCTCACTTCAGTTATAAATCTATCAACTCTATCTGAACACAACTATATTAAATTTAACCCCAATTTCATATTACTATTATTTTATTATTATTATTATTATTATTTTTTTTTTAAACTCTTTATTATACTATATACTTTGTTACATATATATATGATGGTAATTCACCTTACCTCCACTTATTAACGTAGACATTTATTTTATTTTAACATATTTTCGACGACATCAACATCATTAACACCCTTATTCACGTAGACCTTTATTTTATTTCACATATTATCGACGTTATTTATATATTTCATTTTATTTTCAAATTCCCCTTTTTCCAAATTATATTTCCCCTTTTTATATTGTTATGCTCATCCAGAATATACCTATCTTTATCTTTACATTGCACCCTACTTGTACTCCTTCCGTTTTTATCCCTGCTATCTCTGTTTAATTAGGTTATTTAATATATTTTAACTTATTTCCCCTTGTCACTACTCTGTTTATCATTTATCTCATATTTATTTTGCTTTTAGCTTCATCTAACTCTCAGTTCGAAGTTAGTATTTTATCTCTTCTTCCAATCTCACATCCAGTTCAATTATTTTCTTATATCATTTCAGTTTATTTTGTATGAAGTTTAACATCTAATATTTTTAAAGGTTGCAATTTCATATCCTCTATTTGATCATATCTATAGTTCCTTCGATTACAGTATCCCTATATCAACGAATATAAATTTTGTTTTAATACTTATTTATCATTGCAGATTCTCCCTTACAATACGACGAAGTTTAAATACACAATTACCATATTTTTATTTCAACGATGCTTTAATATTTATTATCATAGATTCATATTTCTTTTATAATATATAATATATACGACGAAGTTCCATTATTTATCAACGCAGATTCTCCCTTACAATACGACGAAGTTTAAATATACCTAATTTTATCTTTATTCATTACTCGACGAAGTTTCTAATAAATTATCATAGATATAGTTACCATCCCTTAAAACTTATCTCCTGCTAACGTTTTCTTATACACATAATCACCTAGAGTTTATTCATATTGCTTCCTTTACCTATATTTAATATCTCCCTTCCTATTTTATTATTATTTTTCTTTTTTTTATTTTTTTTCAAGTGTTTGTTTAATTATTAAGTCATTTCTGGTCTATTGTCATTTCAGGTTTATTTGTTATCTATCCCTCCTACATTCGCTTCCTTCTCCTAATACTTTTATATCCTGAGTCATTCCTGTTGTTTCCATCTTATTATCCTTTGTTACTTTCCTTTCTCTCGACTTCTCCTTGATACATCTCATTTTACTGCCTGTGTCGATTAATGCCTGTAAACTTGTTTCCTCTATTTAATTTCTATTTCTGGGTTTCTGATTGTCTTAGTTTTCCAATTGACTGTGGGCACCATGCTCTTTTCTTGTCCCCACGCCTGTCCTTGCCTTAACACCGTTTACATCTCCATTGTATCTCCCATCTGCTTCATAAGTTCTATTTTCTGTGTTTCTCTCATATTTAAATTCCATTTCCCATTTTCCAAACTTGAGTTGTGCCTCCACATCCATTAACATATCCGTACCTATGATCATTTCTCTCAACAAGCTTTGTACCACTATGCATTGAAACGGATATTTAACTCCTTCCATTTCTCCTATTACCATTTTCATTTTATTAATCTGTTCAGTCTTCCTTTTTGTTGCGGTTTGAATTGTTATATTTTTTATTGGCAGTACCTCCATCTTTCCTACTTCATTTCTTAATTTTAACTCTCCTAACTCTTCTGTGTTTTTCTTTGTTATATATTCGACTTTCTCTATCTTTTTTTTATTAATTTCTATCTCATCAGCTATTATTTCATTTGTTTTCTCAAAATTTTCCTTAATCTCCTCTAATTCTCCATCTTTCTCCTCTAAGTCTCTTCTCTCATCCTCTACTACAGCATTATTCTTTTTTCTCCACTGTTCCCTCATATCCTCTATCATTCTCCTATTTTCTTCCTTTAGGCTTTCGAATTTCTTATCCAACCTACTCATTTCCAACCTACTTGAGGCAAATCCTCTGTTCATCTCTTCTCTCATCTCCTTATTTTCCTCCTTTATCTCTCCTTTTACTTCGTTTATATTCTCTTTTAATTCCTTTTTTAATTCTCTCATATCCTCCTTCATTTCCTCTCTCCCTTTTAGACTCATTTCCATGAGAGATCTCATCATTTCCCTCAATTCTTCATTATCATTATTTCCCCGTTCTTTTTGTTGAGTTTGCATAGGTGGTAGTCCCCTAGCTTCTTCTACCTCAATGTTTCCTATTGGCATATCTGTGCCTTCCATTTCTTTCATTTCCAAACTTGTCCCTTTTTCCTGGTCCCCTACAACTACCAGCTCGCCTATAATATTTTCTTCTTTTTTTTCTGTAAGTAACTTATTATACAAACATAAATAATTTTTATATATACTATAAACCTAGCCTTGATTCTATTCAACTCAGTGCTTAATTTTACAAAATTTTTTCTAAATCTATTTCCAGTTCAAATGTTTTTCATATAAAAAGTTCTAAATTAATTTTGTTTCAAAATCTCTCTAAATAAATTTTATATCTTATTATATCGAGAAAATAATTAATTTCTCTATTTACAAAACACAAACTCCCGAATAATTGATTCTTTATTATCATTTTTCTAATAATCGTACCCCACGTTGGGCGCCAATTATAACATAATTTCATAAAACAGACGCAACGGGGTTTTACTATTTTATGAAGATATATTATTTCTATTTAATAACCAAAACCAAAAAAACTACTCAAGAACAATTCATTAACATTTATTATTACAATTTCATCTCAACATTAAACAATACACAAAACAAAATTTTACAACTTAACAATTTTTAACAAAATATACTAAAATTCGATTCTTTAAATTTGAGTTACAAGGTTTTTATACCCTTGGCTAGTTTAAGATCTCTTGATATCTCGGGGTTATAGTATGGGCTATATTTTTAGAAATTCTTAGGTTAATTAAATAAATTTTGAACAAACAATATTAAATTTTGAAAATGCAAAAAGGCTAAACTATTTGAACTGGATTATTTCGAACTATTAATTAACTATAAGATATCCTAATATACAAATTTAAACTTCTCTATTATCTTAAAAGTCCACTAAAGTTATTTTATAGCGCTATTACTCAACTTAATAAATATCAAAATTTTGCTGGTCGCTTACGTAAATTCCCGTTCTCTCCAATTAAACAATTCACACACTTAAATCCGTTTTAGTTCTTTCAAATTATATTTTCACTGTATTAACTCTTTCAATTTTCTTATTCCTGTTTAATCTGGCCAAGTTTACTCACAAAACTGTATAATTTAGACGAACTCTTTCCAAAAAAAAATAGAATTTTGACTGCTCCTGGCAGGTCCGGTCTTGTAGCGTCACCCACGCTAGAATCAACTCAACTCTAACTACGCGTCCTTTTTTTTCTAAAATTGTTTTAAAATATGGCCGCCTTTCTTCTCCAAAAAACACATGTTGCCTGTAATCTAGTTTGTTTTCTTTTTCTTCACTAGAATCGATTGTCACACTGACCTACATCTGTTTTACAGCTGACATACCAACAATTTTGTTTAGAATGGCGTTTTAACTTGGTTAAACCTGATTGAAACTTACTGTTCAATTTCCTATCGTCAACAAACCTTCCAGTGTTTATTTTATTAATATTATTAGTGTGTGAAGTGTCTTTGTGTTTTACTTTTGTGATAGTTCTGAATTGTGTGTGTTCTGAGCCGAATTCATAGAAACATAACCTTTCAATTTTCTTTTGTTTACAAACGTGTTCACTTTCTCCTTCAAGTAATTACTTAGGCCCTATGTTCCTACAGTTTACAAATTTGTTTACACATAACTATTATTAGATTATCTTATTTTAATTTATATGTTAGGTTATTTGATATAACAAATTTCCTAATACATTTCCAGTTCAAAAACCTTGTTTACAATTCCTAGGCTTTTACCAGAATTTAGTTTCAATTTTAACCTAACCAATCTTTTAATGAATTTCTTTCTAAATTTTGAGTGAGTTATTTCTCATCTATTTTCCAATTCTTAAATAATATTATATAGCCCATTCTATAAATGTTACAATATATATATATATTTTTTAGTTAATTTCATTTGTGTATCTTCACTGAGGATGACGACAAATTAGTCGTTGAAACGCGTATGAAATAAAAAATTGTATATTTGTGAGTTGTACCATAATTTTATTCTTTAATTATAACTTTCACTCACAAGCCAGCTCGAATATTATTTATAAACAATTGAATGTTTGTCTCATGTTAATCAGTCGACTTGAAGTATTATAACTGAAGCTTATTACAAATTTTAATTACAGAAGCGTAGCTGGTAATCACACTTAAAACAGGCCAATTAACATGAGACAAACACGCAATTGTTTGTTTAATTATAATTAAGATAACTGTATCAGCATTTTTCTCATATAATGCGTATTTTTTAGATTAATGTTTTTAAGTGGAGTAATCTGCAATGGGTCTCTAATGGAATGCACTCCCGCTGGGCCTATTCATTGGTCGAGCAGTTCCCAACCCCCCAACTACCTGGCTTGCCTCAACTTACCCTGAGATGGGATATAGCACTGAAAAGTTGTAAAATTGTTTGAAATTTCCACCAGAAAATGCTGACAGCTAAGATGATCCTAATAAAGTACACAAAATCTTTGTATTACAATATCCAATATATAAGAGCTATAAAAGAGGTAAATATTCTACTGCAAACCCTCTCCACTACCAACACCCAATCATAGGCTATAACACTCTCCTGGTTTAATCTGATTAGTCATGAGGCTTTAAAAAGCTCAAGATTGATAGTCGCGGCAAATGTGTGAGCCAATCTGTCTATGCGAAAAAATTGCAACTAATCAAAATTTACTGGCAAATTGAGGTTTTAGTCATACATTTACAGAAGTTTACATTAGTGTGAACAAAGCTTCAGTTAAATATGATAATTTAGATTTTATGGGGAAAGAACAAATGTTACAGTGAAGAACATTTAGGCCATCATTCTCTTGTGACAAATTAATCCAAATTAAAAATTGGTAAAATGATTTAAAAAAGAATGTTTATGTAGGATAGTATCGATTTGTGCTTTCTGAAATTTTGAGGACCGCTCATGAAATGTGTTTCACACATGGGTTCCTCGATGTGATAGATCATAAAAAACACAAATTAAATTAATCCATGCTACGCTGACATTGCTCAGTAGCTACAACAAAAATGACGAGTGTTTTTTTATGGTAATACTTTTACGAATGATGAAAACTGGATATCTTATAAAACACCAGAAAAAAGAGATAGCCAATGCAATGGAATCATTGTAAATACCCATGAGAACTGCAAAAACCTTTTTATACTAAAATGATTAAGTATATAGTCTTTTGGGATCAGAAAGAGATCCATGTAACTGAATACATATCAACTTCAATAATTATAAATGATAGGAACTATTGTGCCACATTTCACCTGCTCTGTTTCTAAAAATTATTGAAGTTGCTTGATGTAATCATCCTGAATTCACTGATTACATTATAATTAAATAAATACTTAACTAAGTAAATACTAAAGAGCTTACTTACTGATGCGTTTCAAACCAATAGTTTCTTTTTTGAAGATAACCCTCTACTGGCATAGTCCCGCAAGGTATAAGAGTTGTCGACATAAGATTTATGAATATAGTTGGTTAGGTTAAGTTGGTTGTTTATTATGTAATGGAACAGTGTGTTGGCTTCAAAGTATAAGATAATGAAAATATATTAAATGATGACACACATTTTGAAGCCAAAGCCCAGTTCCATTACATAGTAAACAATCACTTAACCTACCCCTACTCTCATAAATCTTATATCGACAATCTTTATACCTTGCCGCCAGTAGAGGCTTAGCTTCGTAAAAGGAACGACTGTTTCGAAACAAGTCAGCAAGTAAGCTCTTAAGTATTCACTTAGTCATGTATTATTTAATTATAGCGAATATTACTGGTTACTGTCCACATATAATGTGCTTCTTCATAATAACATACATTTCGTTTCTTATTATGCAGGACTTTCTTCATAAGCTATGCTGATGCAAGACTTTCTTCAGCAAATTAGACACGACATATTTAAACATCTATCTAACAACAGAATTGGACCCTATCAATGTTTCCTAAATGTAAAAGTTTTGGGGGTTGGTATTGCATTTCATTTCAGAAATGAAGATGAAGTAATAAAGGCTGTTACGGAAGTTGAAAAATTTGGTGTTGAGTAAGTATGAGAAATATTCAAAATTCAATATATGCTAAAATAAATGTTTGAATTACAAAAAGAGGAAGTTTAGGCAACAGATTTATTCTAAAAAATTTTATTTAATTTTTTCAAATCAAATCTTTTGGAGAAAATTTTTTACTTTCCAGGTATACTTAAAGGTAACATGGGTTTTCATGTGTTTTCTCCAAATGAGAAATTCTACTTTAGATGAAATAAGGCAAAAGTTTATCAAAACAATTAAAAATTGCATTAATGCATAATACAGTATTATTCAAATTAAATTTCTAAACTCCGAGATGAAAGATTTAAGAGCTATTATATAAACAAAACAAAACAAAAAAAAATATTTTTGTTTCTTGGTTTTATTACAAGAAATATAATTTGTTTTCTCACATATGCTCATAAATTATTCTAATTTCAATGTATTTTACTATAAAAATATTGTACATTACTATGACCATATAGTTACTTTTCAAAATATGTTTACAAAATAGCAAAACATTAGGATACAATGTTATACTTCTTTTAGAGCTATAATTTTTTGAATTCTTAGTAAATTTCTGGATAAAATACAATTTGTTGTTTAGTGTCACTAAACTGCAAAACTTAGCAGTTTACCTAAAAGCAATTTTTTCTACAATAATTTTTTTTATAAATTGTCTAACTAGTTACAAAGACCTAAAATAAATAACGGCAATAAATACATTAGGGGCCATACCTAAATTACATAACACTAAAATGGATTATTTTTAACCGCTCTCCCCCATCTGTAACAAACCGCTAGTATCAACCCCCCTCATAATTACGTACCGTAGTCTCTGTCCTTCTTTACTGAGTTAATTGTTTTGAACCTCGAATTTGTACATAGAGAAGTACATCAAATATGCCAAAAAATATTTTGGTAATAATACAAGGAAAAAAAGAATTTTTGTGAAATAAAAATAACAGGAATATGAAAAAAATGTTTACATGTTAAACGTGTACTGGAAAACAAAGTGAAATTATAAAATCAAAATAAACTTTAGGTTATGTATAAAGTCAAAACAATATTAATTTAAGCATAAATTGAAAATATTGTTTTTTAAAATGAGACTTTGAATAAATGTAAACGCAAAGTGATTAACTCATTTGTAACATTGTCTAAAGTCTATTCATCTTCCCACTGAGTAGTCATAAATGCCGCAACAGATAACACTGGTGCTGTGAGCTTCAGAAAAAGATATGCAGCTATACAAAATATGCCTAATTTTAAAATAAATCAAAATCAGCACATTGCTTAGTACTACAAATGTCAAAAATTTACAAACAATTTTTGCTTTATGTTGTGTTCAGCCCAGGGAACTCAGAAGTTCATCAAACTCTGCCATGCATAATACGGCGCAATACAAATTTTGTACTTCTCATGATGAGTCATGACCGAGTGTAACCAAGTTTCGGTGTACTTTTAAGCTCACTGGTTCTGCCTGAAAAGATGTTGCCATCGAATTTTTAAAAATATTGTTTTGTTAAAAACTATTACTGATAAGTAACAACTGGCGCTTTAGCTGATACACCGAGACCGCGATACGTCACTGTACACGCTACCTGAAAATCGTACTTTGTACTGTGGCGATTCCGAGCTCATGGTTACAATTCCTCACAATTTTTCTCCAATAATGCTAGAAAATAGGAAGATTAATATGGTACTTTATATACATGTTTTTTTTTGTAAATAGATTTTATTTGAGTTCATTATTAATATTAAGTACATTTTACTTACTCAAAAGTTAAAATGAGGCCAGTTCATTTATTAAATGAAAAGAGTTTTTAATGTAGTCAAAACGGAAATTCAAGTTACATAATGCTACTGAATACCCTCCTCCTCGTTCCATAACAATAGACATAGCTCCCCCCCCACCATCTGGTGTTATGTAATTTGGGGATGACCCCTTATCAAATTTTAATACCTCATCACTCAAAATATTTTAAAAAATATACAGTAAAACCTGCCAGAAATGAAATTCAGTAGTTTTTTTACAATCTTCCATTAATAGAAGAGTTTAAAAATCCCATAAGCAGAGTTAATCTTAAAAATGTATGAAAAAAACATGAGGCTTGGTATATTTTTTTCCTTTAATTATATATATATATATATATATATATAGGCCTATATATATTAAATATGGTGATATGTTTTCTTGTAATATAGTTAATAAATTAAAAATATTTCAAAAACAAGAATACTTTTAATGAATATATTTATTCAAAGCTTTTCGCCGATTAAATAGTATCAGCATCTTCAGGAAAATAATTATCTAATAAAACGTTTTATTAGATAATTATTTTCCTGAAGATGCTGATATACTATTTAATCGGCGAAAAGCTTTGAATAAATATATTCATTAAAAGTACTCTTGTTTTTGAAATATTTTATATATATATATATATATATATATATATATATATATATATATATATATATATATATATATAGATATATATATATATATATATATATATATATATATATATATATATATATATATATTGCACCTCTTCTCCTTTATATTGAAAGGTGTGAAGTGGAAATATTTTCTAAAACATGGGTATACCATTTACATCCCAATTAACTGACAGTGAAGTATAGAGATTCGAAGCAGAGTTGAGAACAACTTATAGTATTATACACTTAAGCCGAGCGAGGCAGGACAAAGTGAGGCAATGCCAAGCTGAGCAAGATCTGCTATGTGCTCACACTGAAGCCAAAATATTTAGTGACCAGGCGATTTTCGCACAGCTCGACTTTACCCGGTCCGGTTTTGGTATAAAACCAGACAAATTATAACACTTTCATCGATTCAACTTATGATTCTCAAACTAAATAGAAATATTACACTATTGTTACAGAGTCCATTTGAATGCACAGAGTGTTCTTCTATATTGGGTTGATTAGGAGGGGAAATCTAATGCTATTAACTGTCTAGATAATAATTTGCCTTTTAATATAAATATTAAGAAAAGGCAAATATTTATATTTTCCATATCAGGAAAATATATGATATATGAATATTCCTGATGATGTTGGTACTGTTAGCCTACGAAAAGCTTTGAATTGTAAATTCAATTATAATTCTTGTATTTGTATCTTGATTTAGTTATTTATTAATACACAAGAATACATATTGCGATATTTGTAGGTTCATTAAATTGTGTATGTTTTTATATATATGGTATTTTTCTAGTGAGTTTAATTTTATTGGGTTATTATTTATTTCCCTATTACATAGGGAAAACAACGAGATCATTTAAAATAAGAATTGAAGAACATTACAGAGCATTCAAAAATAAAAATACAAAAGTATCAAATGTTGCAGCACACCTAATATCACATAAACATGAAATAACAAATTACGAAAATAACCTAATCATACTTGAAATAAATAATAACCCAATAGAATTAAACTCACTAGAAAAATACCACATTTATAAAAACATACAAAACAATTTAATGAACCTACAAACCAAATATACAGAAGACATACTATTCCAAAACATTATACACGCAACTCAAGAGAAAATGCGTAACGTCAACAAATACCAACATCACGGACCGACCATCCACACCAGAAAATCAGTGATTTGACAATGGTCAAATGACCAAAAGGTGTCTCATCACAACAAGGTAAAATTATTGCACTTAGTGGTGGATAAAAGTATTTACAATAGTAATTTATCAACTTCATATATATATATATATATATATATATATATATATATATATAAATAATGGATAATGTTAAATATCAAGAATATATATATATATATATATATATATATTTAACCCTAAAACTAATAATGCTACAATCTTACCTAACGATAGACTTGATTCAGACCCTACACATCCCATATCTTAAAAAAATTATTAAAAATGTAGAGCGTATAGAAAGATATGTTATCTTTGAGCAAAGAGACCTTCACTCAATAACAAGGGACTATCAAGACTAAAGATTCTACAAAAACAATGGTGTGGTTCAGTACACCCATCACATTAGTCTACCCGTTGGTTCATCTAATTAAGGATACACACCTCTTGCCTGTAGGCAGTTTCAGTAAACTTACTCACTCCTCCTGTAAACCTTCAATATCTTGGAGTTTTACAACCCCTTGTCCAGTCGATCATATTGATCAAGAACACACAACACTTAATACCTAGTGAAATTACTGAGAGAGTTAAATACCTTGCAAAAATAGGTTACAAGGGTGGCAAGCTGCCTATTTTGTAAATATATGATTCATTTAAATGACAATATTTATTTATTACTAAAAAGAGAAAGTTTATTATATTAATATAGAGCAATTGAGATAACTTAATTTCAATGCTCGAATTCATTCACTAGCAGGCAAAATAAATAATTTATAGTTGCTTGTTCTAATCATCTTGATTAACTAATTAAACTATATGTAATTATTGCATAACTAAGTCAATATTTTTTATCTTATTTGCTGACAAGTTTCAAAAAAACTGTTACATTTATGAAACCGACAACCTACTGGTGGCCAATCCCACAAGGATGTGGGCATATGATTTATGAGTGTAGAGGAACTGGTTGTTCATAACAGAAAGGAGTGTTAGATTCAAAGTGTGTTAGGTTGTTTAAGGTATGTTCTTTTTCTTGTTGTGTGATGTTGGAATATTTCATATTTTAATGTAGTGGTAAATTTTTTACTATGGTTTAATATGTCAATATTTAAACATACAGTAAACTCCCGATTATCTGTGGAATAGGGTGGCCCGGCAACGCCGGATAACGAATTCCCCGGATAATCCGTTATGAACAAAGAATACTCAAACCGATCGATAAATAATCGATTATTATACCATAAGTTACACAAATAATGACCCCGGTTAATGCAATTCACAAATAATCTTCAGAGGACAAAATAAATACAGAAAATAATTTAAAATGTCGATGTATTTGACGGATTATAACATGTACATTTATATGTCTAACTATTTACAATACGTACATACGTATATGTCAAAAGTAAGTATGTATGTACATATAATACTTTCACTTTTTAACAAAAAAATTAGTCACTTTCGTCTGTTTTTTGTGAGCATTGATTTAGCTTTAATGTGCCATCTAAGTTTCTTGAGAACCATTTTGTCGCACAGTGTCTACTTGTGTCACGTGTGTTACAAAGCCATAAAGATCGATAATGTATATGACAGACATGGATAATGCATATGTCATGTCCTAGACTATTTATAGCCGAGATTAAATGACATTTGTTTACAATCTTATGATACACATTAGTTTTTCGGCGTCCAAACATTTTGTCATTGTCTCTTATATACAGTAGTCTGCTCGCCCCTTTTAATTCGCTGGCCCGCGTCGGGATGCTTCCCTTTCAATGTAAAAATTAGTATTGATATTTACATATCTATTCCCTTCATCTTAACTTCTATTAAGCCTTATATGTATTTACGTCGTAATTCACCGTTTGGAAATTTAAACACATGAATCTAATTGGAATAAAAATTGGATATTTGTAAAACAATGACAGACCCCGGATAATCCGCAAACCGGTTAATCCGCCCACGGATAATCGGGAGTTTACTGTTTTTACATATGGTTATAGAGAGTATCCAATGGAGGATATGGGGAATATTTCAGTTAATATGGATGTTTTACATTTTCACTGAATTATTGCTTTTAAAACCAGTTTTATATTTTTACTTGTATCACTTATCTTAATACTTAAAATACGTCAACAATAAAACTATTCTTATACACCAATAAGAAGATGCTCATGGAGAGAGCAGGTGAGCATTAAAAAGTGTCTATTCTTCACAAATCCCTAGCAAAATAAAACAAATTTTGATTCAATCCATTTTTTAATATTGTCAAGAGGCCACAAGGATTCCACAGTTGAAATATTTATTTACAAGGAAACATAAGTCTTGCAGCAGTCTCATCAGCTTTAAAACAAGACACACAAAAAAATATAAAAAGCAGATTGGCAGTTTTAGTTTAGACATTTATAAAGCAAAATTCTATATTCAGAAAAAAATAATGTAACTCTGTAAATAAATTCATCAATACACTGAATGGAAGACAACGTTTTTAAGTTACAGGGGAGAAGTTTAAAAAAATTACTGCAAATTTATCAACAATTTATATAACATGTAATGAAACTTAAATTATAAAAATTAATTTTCAAAACTTGTCAAAATTAAAGCACTTTAAAGTCTTGTTAATTTTAGCACAGACTTTATTTTTCAATTAGTCAATTAACAATTTCTAAAATTCACAGTGATATGTAAAATAATGTTTGAAAAGTGGAAAACATTTTGAAATTAAATATAATTTTTGAATAGAAACACTATTTAACTTTTGAGAATTCCAAAAAAGAGCAATTTGTTTCATATTTTTTCGCAAAACTTTAAAACAAACTGTTATAACACCTTCAATGTGGGCCAGAATTATAGAGTTATCCTCTACACTGATTTGTTTTTGAGAGTTAAAAACTAGATGAAGCTTAGGTTCAAATTTAGACCAAATAAGATTTTCTTGACAGGAAGGTGAAATTGAGCATGACTTAACAGTTGGGTCAAACGTGTGCAGTAAAAGTTTGGGTACACATCACACTAATCAACATCAGTTATCTAATTTCCTGACAGGACTTGTCTGTAAGGTCATGTATTATTTAGAATATTTGTTTACGCTTTATTTATAATATTAGAGATAAATTTGAAGAAAATATTTATGAATCTGGAAAAACTTTTAGTTTAAAGATTGAAAAATATTCATAGTTAACACCACAAGTTTTATAAGATTTCTTCTACCAAGGCGGTTAATGAATAAATACTAAATGAAAAAGAAAGTTACCTATAACATAATTTATTAATTTCCTATTTCAGTATATTTCAAAAAAAGCTACAATGAATATATTGTGTAATGAACTGAGAACTTTTTGGTGATTTAATAGTCATCTACAAAACTGTTGTCAATTACATACCATTTCTTTCCTGGTTTATAACCAGCTTTTTTTTACTTTTCTAAAATAGATCATGATTGATTATTTTTTATAATTCAAAAAATTCCCCTCCCCCCAAGCATTATAGATGATCGGGTACAAAACAAGTGACAATGATATCGAAAATATATTGTTTCTCGGGTTATTTATCATAAGTATTATATCATCTTGGGGCATTCCAAATGGTTTTCTACCAATAATATGTTAAAGGAATTAATTATGGTTTGATTCAACTTTTGGGTCACCTGTATATAAACAGTTTATTAACAGATTATATATCTGCAGTATATTAAATAGTTTATTATGACACGTTAACTTGAAATTACGTAAAAGGTTTATGTGATTTTTGGGACAAGTTGACAGCTTTCCCTTAAACAGATTTTTTTTCAATGGCATCAGAACCAATAATTTCAGATAATTTGTTAGACCCCAACATGAGCTAAAAAAAACGTCTTATATATTTCGACAGATTATATGAAAAATTATACATGAAACACTAAAAAAAAATGCTATGTAATACCAAATTTGTAACCATTTATTGTAATGACAAAATTATTGTTCAAACTTTTTTGAAATGAATAAATAACTAATAACAAACTCATAACTTTATTCTCATGTGGTATAATGGCTTTGGTCATCACTATCAGTGAGCTTACTGTTGCAATCATTGGAATTCCTTTTTGGAATATTGTATGTATGTTTTTTTACATTTTATTAGGTGTTGAAATAAATTATTTAACCATATGCACAGAATATTTTATGAGTACAACATTGTGGAAAAAATGAGTAATTGATTTTTCTATTTCTCAGTAGCAAATGGCTTATATTTTTCCTCGGGTTTCCTTTTTACATAGCTAGGCTACTACACTTGCTGCTTACTCTTATTTATGGTGCCTAGGAAATTTAATGTTTTGTTAGTTCTGCTCCGCAAACAAGGGGTATAAAAAGATTAATGGAGATCTATATATATACAGTAAACTCCCGATTATCCGTGGAATAAGGTGGCCAGGCAACGCCGGATAACAAATTTCCCGGATAATACGCTATGAACAAAGAATACGCAAAACGATCGATAATCGATTATTATACCATAAGTTACACAAATAATGACCCCGGGTAATGAAATTCACAAATAATCTTCAGAGGACAAAAGAAATACAGAAAATAATTTAAAATGTCGATGTATTTGACGGATTATAACATGTACATTTATATGTCTAACTATTTACAATACGTACTCAAGTATATGCCAAAAGTAAGTAGGCTATGTATGTACATATGTAATTTCCTTTACACATAATACTTTCACTTTTTAACAAAAAAATCTGTCACTTTCGTCTGTTTTTTTTTGTGAGCATTGATATAGCTTTAATGTGCGTTCTAAGTTTCTTGATAACCATTTTGTCGCACAGTGTCTACTTGTGTCACGTGTGTCACAAAGCCATAAAGATCGATAATGTATGTGACAGACGTGGATAATGCATATGTCACGTCCTAGACTATTTATAGCCGAGATTAGCTGACATTTGTTTACAATCTTATGATACACATTAGGTTTTCGGGCGTCCAAGCACTTTGTCATTGTCTCTTATATACAGTAGTCCGCTCTCCCCTTTTATTTCGCTAGCCCACGTCAAGATGTTTCCCTTTCAATGTAAAAATTAGTACGTACATATTTACATATCTATTCCCTTCATCTAAACTTTTATTCAGCCTTATATGTATTTATGTCGTAATTCACCGTTTGGAAATTTAAACACATGAATCTGATTGGAATAAAAATTGGATATTTGTAAAACAATGGCAGACCCCGAATAATCCGCAAACCGGTTAATCCACCCACGGATAATCGGGAGTTTACTGTATATGTAAGTGCAAAAGTTCCTATACAATTTTGATACAACATTCTAAACATTAAAAAAAAAAAACCTGTGAAAGGTATTTTGCAAACATTTTAAAAATTCATTCATGTTTTTAGCAGTTTCAATATATATATTTGTATAAGTTGGTTTGTACAGTCTTTTTCCTAGAAAACTAAGAACCTAATACTTTTTTAATGAGTCTGTTTTAGACAGATTTTACTGTATGAAATGTAAATCTAACTACACTAAAATATACTTTATATATGTAAAAACTAACAAGTAATACTGATTCATAAAATTAACAAACACTAATACAATTATAAAACAACAGTAAAAAATTAACAAAACTAATTAAAACTACAAAAAGATCTTAATTACATCACTGTTTTAAATTATTCGTTTAACGAGAATTCGTACCTCCTATCTATAAAAGCAAAATATAAATAATAATTTAATTACACATGATTATATGAAAATAAAATAATAAATATTGATACAATAGTATCATATATACCTCCTATATAATACAATATCACAATGAAACAATAAATCACAATAAGTAGAATAGAAAATAAATAACCAATTATAAAGAATTGAAAATATAAAATAGTTTGTTTTTTTAAAAAATATGCGAGTAATGAGTACGAACACGAGGTTTGACAGGAGCATTGTGAGAGTTGACATGGTGTTTACGGAGGTACCACTTGTTTTTGAATGCTTTATTACAGACGAGGCAAGGAACTCTTTGACTAGGAGTGTGAACGTTGATCATGTGAACACGAAGGTTGCCAGAACTACTGAACCAACGATAACAAATGGTGCAGATCTGGGCCGGCGATTGTACCGCAGGCCAATTCTCTGCAACCACAACCAAACCGAACTTATTTAATGAAATGGCTTTCTACAGTCACAGATATTTAAACAAAATGCATATAATTACAAAAATCACATGTTATTTTTCATGCAACCTTTTCAATTATTAAATGTTTTGCAAAGTCAAAATTTAATTAAACAATTATTTCTTTCATTTAAATTTAAAATAGAGAATAAGTATAGGTAGTTATTTTAAACACCCAAATATAATTGGTCCTTGGTCTTGAATAGATGACAATAAATCTTCTGGGCAAATAGTAGTCAACTGTTTGTGAAAACAATTTTTTAAAATTCTATTAATAATTGAAAACTACTATGAGCAATATCATTTTTTTAAAACATATTAGACTACTGTATAAATATATAGGTTTTTTTAAATATTAAACCTTTTCCAAATTAAAAAAAATATTTGTTCAAGTTATAATCAGTTAAAAAATTGTTAAAAGTAAAGAACCAAGTGTTAACTTCAGGCTAATATTAATTTTAAAATGGAAACACCTATTTTACAACTTCAAAAATTATTTTTTTCTGGAGATTTACAAAAACCCTAAAATAAGGATTTATTAAGCTGTCATTTATAAATGACAACAAAAAATGCAATAATAAAAGCAAACCCACCAACAAGCCAACATAAAAATTACCCCCATTAAGTTTTTACATTTTATATTAACCTCCAGCTACAAAGACCTGTTTTTTGTCCCTTGTAAAGACTATGAACCAGCCTCTAGTAAAGTGTATTGATAGTGATTTTTGTCAAATTTTTGTTTTACCTGCCTCTCAAGATTCTTAATATATTTAAATAAATTAGAGGTATAAAAAAGTAGTGTATTTTATAGTTCTATTCCAAGTATCAGTAAAAACCCAAAATAACTGCCCATTTTGCCTAAATTAATTTCCCACCCAGCTTCCACCACAGCTCCAACCGACACAGCTTGGGATGATATTCTGAGGAACTAGATATACCCAATAAATATAGTTTGGATCTTAACCCTCTGATTAGCTGGAGCATTCCCGTTCTATTATTTCTCTCAGATTAGCATTGGCGCTATGTTTATGATTTGTTTCTCTGTGTATTGTGCTGTACTTTAGGTTCAAAATTTGATATTAACTGGACAATAAATGCTACACAGACTGCATAGACACAATTATTTTTTGTGCAAAGTCTATTGTTCAACTGACATGTTTACCGATCATTTTGTAGTTTGTGCAGTATTTTATACATTTCAATGGATCGAGGACAATAATATCACCCAAGTTGCATGATTTCGGGTATTATTATCTATAAACAGAATGCAAAACACTGATTAAAACTATGATTTGGTAATCCGTTCTGTTTAATCAGGAGCCAAAAATGATTTAATTTGCTAACTAGTGTGAATTCCTGCTGGTGAATTCAAAATTTTAAATGGCCCATTATGTTGCTTTCCAACATATAGTACCATAACAATAATGAGCATCTACTTTTTCAAAAATTTGTACATTGTATTTAGTGACTACAACTTGGGGGTGATGGATGGTTCTCGTTCCTGCCCCTGGTATAGCTGTGTATTTTTTGCACAGTGAACTGAATGCTGACAGTTGTGTCTCCTAGAAGCTCGGTGGTACACAACTATAAAAATACAAGAACAGCCTTTCTCGGGAATTTCAACACGTTTTTAAATCAAAATAAGAATAATTGAGTTACTGTTCTAAATGCAATGAGGAGAAAGAATCATTGGAACATATATATTGTTGGTGTGATCCTCTGAACCCAACAAGTCAAGATTCCCTGCAAGAGGCATGACATAAATAGTGAGAGCCAAATGAAGGACATTTCGCAGATGAAGAAATACTGGTTGTTGGTACTGCTGTGTATCATCAACACTGAAACTTGACTGAGTACCATCAGTCACTTGACACTCGAAGATCATACATAGAAAGAAAGTAATTGGCTTGTTTTTGATATATTGTCTGAATAACCATTTTCCTTCCAAAGTTTCACGTTTTTTATCCACAGTGGCATGCTCTAAAGGCAACCACTTTTTAAATTATTAAGAAAAATTATCATCTCAAAAATGTGTCTGATAGGTGCTAATTAACAACTTCCTTTTCCTATCAACTCTAGTATTTACCTTAAGGAATCTGAGATCTCAACAAAATATGGAATCGATTAATACTCATTAAAATACAAAAAACAATGTCTTCTCCATCTGTCTTCATAGTTTTTTACAATATACACGGTTTGCTTTCATTGCACTATCAAAATATAAAAGACCAAACAAAGCACTTAGTTTTCGCTATCTGAAAGTTTAGCATGACATTATTAACTGACTCTTCAAGCACATTATTTATCTAAAACTTTTGAAAAGATTGTGATGCCGTCTAATATGCTTTTGTCAATCATACACAACCTTACATCCAGTAGAGGGCTTGATGGTTTTCAAAACTGTGTGTATATTTGAAAGGAGGGTAGTCACTATATTGTAAGCTCTGGTTCTTGTGTTTTGCCATGGTCTTCTTTTTAATGCCCCCCATCTATTCCAATGACAGTATATCCTGTGTTATAGCTAATGGTAGGCCTCTGTCATTACTATAACCATTTTCTTCATTGACACTATCCCATTATTCTTCAGTAGCTGTAATATTTTAACTTTTTTGCAAGCTATCTTCTGAATCACGATTTTCACAAAGAACTTAATCAAGAATACTATCACTGTCACATAACATGACTAATATCCTTTTATCTAATATCCTAATATTCTTATACAAGGGCTAATATCTTTGTATAAAATGATCCATTTTTATAGTATTTCCATACAAAGACACAATACATTTGAAAAAAAAACTATTCAAAGCTTAAAAAGTAAGCACACATGCAGGGTGTAGTAACACACCTCAATATCATTTTGACGATGTATACTGAGCCACAGTGCGATGGAAACTAGTTGAGATTTATAGGTGACTAGAATGGGACCTGAGGAAAGGTGTGAAAGTGGGAACAAAAGCATCAGTGTAAAGAAAAAACATTTTTTTTGAGAAAATCAATACATGTGCTTAACATGTTCAGCACGGCTAGTGTAACGGCACGCTCTGGGTTCCTTTACAAGGCACTGAGAGCGTGCCGGTGCGCTCCCCGCTTCCCTTCTGAGAGACAGCGAGCACACGGCACGCTCACTCCCAGTCTAATGAAAACTTCTCTAGTGTCGATAAGTGTTTGTATAAAGGTTTGATTTGTACGTCAGTGCTTCAGAAGAATTTGGAGAACATTGTGCCTGAGTCGATTTTAAATCCGACGATCCTAAGTTAACTTTTGATGCTTTAACTGAAATAATGCTTAAGGGATTTTATGAATAGATTTAATTTGGTTTAAATTGTATATTTTAATGGTTTTTTATAGTTTGAACCACTTAACGTGACAAAATATCCAATAAAAACAACGATCATAAAAATAAACCAAGCTTTCTGAACCAACGCAAGAATAAACGATAACTGTCCTATTAGAATGAATGAACCTACTCAAGGTAGGAACAGACTACTGTAAATATGAGTCATTGACAAAATGCTTGGACGACCAAAAACCTAATGTGTTATAATAAGATTGTAGTAAACAAATGTCCGCTAATCTCGATATAAATAGTCTCGGATGTGACTTATGCATTATCTATGTCTGCGTTTACTTTATCGATCTCTATCACTTTGTGAAACACACGACATAGACAGAAACAAACGTTCTGAGTTTAAAGTTGAGTGGTTAATTTTAATATGTAGTATATTTTAGTAGTAGGTACTTTAGGTTTGTATGTAAATTATCTTATTTTCTGTCTTTTTTATTGAGTTTGATTATTTGTCATGCAGTATTTTACCATTTGTATTATTTTTTTTTTAATTGTGATCCGATAAAAAAACAATATTTTAATATCTAATAAACTGCTTTGATGTCCCCAATAAATCTTTATATGGTAGAAATAAAATTATTGAGATAAAAACAACGGACACAATATTTAGATGCTACGACAAGCTATGCAACCCGCATAGCATTCCACTGCCGTCATAAGTGGAAGTTAGCGAAAAAACAGACAGTAGTTTGATGAGATCTCCAATATTGCCACCGTGCTGCGTTAAAGGTTAAAATATTCTACTAAAATATAATTTTATCTGAAAATAACTTGCTTTTAAGCCCCATTTACAGCTTTGATAATGAGTACAGCCCTTTTTAGAGGTGTGTCTAATTTTCCCATAAGATCAGAATTTTATTTCTTATTCTGTCTCAAATTTATTAGTATGTTTTATATTTACCTATTCTAATTTGTTTCATGTTTTAAATTTTTAATGTAAATAAAACTAACAAAATATAATTCCATTTTCATGTGAGTTGGTACAAGCAACTTGTATGGCAGCATGGTAGAGATAATATTTTTTCAAAGTTCACAAATAATTCCAGCCCAAGAAAAGTTGTCATGACTAGATCCTTAAAAAATTGAAGAAATAACAATTTTTGAGGAAACAATATGCACGTACCCTCCATAAAGAGTGTAGATACAAACAGTACTGACTAAAAAGACTGATTAGTTACATAATAAGGCTTTAGCGAACTGACATTAAACTGATGAAAAACCTTTTCATTTGAACACCTAAAAGTAAAACAGGGTACTTTACAAAAAGACAATTTTTATACCTTCTCAAAATCTATTTAAAAAATATATTTTAAAATCTATACAAAAATCCATACACAAAACTATTGAAACAAAATTTGTAATCTCTTACAAAATGGTCAACTGCTAGATTTTTTCAAAAGTCTAGACAGAATAAAAGATATCTAGAGAAGTATAATCCTTAAGATACCAGACAACCCATTTGTATTGGACCTTACCCTCCAATGTGGAGATTTGCAATGCTGAACCAATTTTTCCTCAGCTCTGCATGAAAACCATAGGCATTCCTAATGTAGAACCCAACGAAGAACTAACATTTTAACTACTTACAGAACAAATTAAACAGCCAAAGAAAGGAGGCAATAGTTCATTACTAGAAAGGAGGCAATAGTTCATTACTTTAGGCAAAGCCATTCTTGAAATTACTTAAAGATATTGGGCTTCCAACAAGAAGAGCGCATCTGTCAAGGTGTGTGTACAATCAGTAACATCATAAAAACAAGTTGTTTCAGCAAAAAAAGTTTCATGAAACTATAGTAGATTAGAAATAGAGTAGCTCAACACGCAGCAACACTAAAGCAAATGAGACAATCACCAAAAGAGAGCTAGTTACATTTCTATACTATACTACTATATCTACTAAAATCTAATTTATGTCATCATTTTTGCTTATGAGTTTATTAGCAGTATTCTGTTTAAAAACAAAATTACATCCATTCCAAATTTGATAGTATTTAAATTTGCAAAGAACTTTAAAATTATTAAAATTAAGGTCCTTAGGCTACAACCACCATTTATTATCTGAAGTCAACCCTACTCTTTTTATATGTTGAATTAACTTTACCATAGTTAAATAATTTACCAGTTATAAATAAAAAAAGAGAAAACACATTAATTGATGCTATAAGTACACAAAACTTGTGAATCAATATTGGGGGGTTAATTTTTCTCCAAAAAAATGCAACTTTATTAAATTTAAAAAAATAAAAGTACTTGATTATTTATATACCTGTACAATTAATACAGGCCAAATCCTGTTATAACCAATACCAATATAACAAAATTTTCAGTATAACGAATTTTCTTACATGTTTTGTTTGACTTGCTATATGAATGCGTATATAAAAAGTTCCCATTATAATGAAACAATAACACGTAAACTTCAGTATAACTAAATACTTTTACACTTCAACAATATATAATTACCGTTTCTAAAAGGTCATGTTTATACCCAAATTTAAAGTTAATAGATGTTTAAATTTTACTAAAATAACACATTTTAATATTGTCTACAAATTTCAACATGCATAGTTGCAATATGGTTAGTCAAAGAGTAAATTTCTTAATAAGATATTTGATTTTTTTATATTGTGTTTAAACACTTTTTCCTCATGTTTAATCATAACAAACTTATAATATGTAATCATTCAACATTTATTGCCTACTTTAGCAATTATTAAGTTAAGGAATTTATTAAATCTTTAGGAGAAAGTAAAATAGAGTACTCTCGATTATTCAAGGTAGATGGGACAGAGACCCCTCGAATTACCAAAAACTCGGATTACACGGAAATACGTTCCTGGGCTATTTTAAAAAAATAGGAGTTTTAATGAATCCTAATACTATGAAAAATTCACTAAATAAGTTTATAGAACTTTATATGAACATTTCTTAAAGCCCGAATCATTTCATTCCCATACTAATGACTATAAATATTTTTTGGAAGCTCCACTAATTATTTTCTTTCAAATATATAATATAGGCTAAATTAGAAATAGGTTTGAATTTAACGGAAACTCTAAATATCGAGACTCAGAATTTCGAGAGTCTATTGTATATTCATTCCAACCACATCCCATAGATGTGGTATTGGTAAATGCTACCTTTCTAGTGTTAAACAAATTCGAAAATGAAATATCAATAGCTATTCAATAAAATAAAATTATTAAAATTACCATCACATCTTCTAAATTTCACTTGTCAATCAGAATCGATTTTATTTATAAAAACAACAAATATTATATGCACAATCACAATAATCGATAATATAACATAAAATCGAACAGAGTAAAATACAGTTTTATGGATATAGAGTTAAAAAAAACAAACAAATTAGGGTACAAAAGTTTAATTCAGAAACCTCAGTGAATAAAAAATTCTGTACTGTTTTTATACACCACATATCTGTGTAACGTAGCTACTGTATTTATGTGTATAATTCTGTACATACGTATAATAAAATTAAATATGTATTGTTCACAAGTTTTAGACATTAGAGAGAAAAAGAGATTAATTGAGCTTAACTAAGGTTGACTTCCCTTTGTTTCACATTGGACTCGGCCATGTTGGCATAGGTCATGCCAAATCCCATCCTGTTTTGAAAAACCATAAACAGTTTAGACTTTTCATATAATTCATTTGTGTGTTTCATAAGGTTATTAATGAGTGTTTTTCACACCAAGTAAAATAGTGCCAGTACAAGAAACTGTTCAAGATCTGTGTTAGATCAGTTGAAGTGTGCTTTCTGTTTTAGTAATACATAATTACACTGCGTTGTTGCATTGTAATTTGTTTATTTCACAATACAGTTAGCATTTCATAACTTAGTTTTTTATCTTTTTAATTGATCCACAAAGAACATGAATGTACTGTATATAATTTTTCCATCAGAGTAACTAAGTAAAAAGTATTAACTTTCTTTTTTTCCAGGCGAAAAACCTATTAACCCTCATGCACGCGCCTTTTTATCTAACGTAAGTAGGCGCGTTGTTGTATTTTATACAACATCTCGGTTTTCTACATTTTCCTTAACTTTCAATTGAGTTATTAAAAGTTTGGTCTTACCAATGAAAAAATTACTTGTGAGTTGACCCCAGCAATGTTTATCAGAGCAAAAAATAATGCAACTCGCCATCTTCTTGTCCTCCGGGCAACGCTATATGTAGCACAAAGCTGGTCATTACTATCAACTCCACCTTTCGTTCTGTTGTACTGCAATATAATTTCTGGCTTATATGTTTGTTTGTCAACATCATCTGAGTCGTGCATAGTCGAAATATTACAGCTTTATTATTTTTTTGTCGTATATGAGACCATGGTTCGATCATTCTGGAACCCAAACAAGGAAGTACCTGGCTGATTGGTTTTATTAGGCAGAAATTCTGGTGGAATTTCCCGTTTGTTCTTACATAGAGTGCCAATCACCTTCCAATTCACTTTCTGAGTTATGATCACTTTTTTCAGCTTCACCGTCCCTCAGATCATCGTCACTTTCAATAAAATCAGCATTATCAATTTCTTCATCAGAAAGATCCTGTAAAATTTTTGGAATGTCTTCCAAAAACATGTCTTGAACAAAACAAATAATTACATAATTCTTTAAAAAAATGTATATAAAAAACTTACGTTCCATCGTGGAGAAAAGAAAAACTGCACCGAAAAAATAAAAACGTCAGAAGGTGCCTTGTTGTATTTTGTACAACAGTGATGACTGACCAGAACTAATCGCACACTGAGGCTATGTTGATAGAATAAAGACATTGATGACAACTGATAAGAGTAGTGGGGGGGACCAATAGAAGAATAGAACCCTGATTTGAACAAATAACTACCAACAGGTTTCAACAAGAATCAAAATATTAAAACTGTTGTACTTTTTACAACAGTGCGCGTCCTTGAGGGTTAAGGTTATCATTGCCTAACTAAAGTTAAATTTTAAAATACATGTTACATAAATAAAACTAAACAAAATAAAATAAAATAAATGTTTAAAACTAATTGTACCTATCTAAAACTAAAGAACCTAAAATTATGCAAAATTTAAATATTATTAAATAGATTAAGGTGGCGTAAGAAAGCGAGGACACGGTTGATAGCCGTGACATCGTCCCTTAAAACCACCTTTAAACTTCCTCGAAGATTGTAACGAATATATAAATTGGTCAACTCATCACAATCAAGCAAAATGTGCTTGATTGTGATGGTACTTTTACAAAACGGACAAAGTGGTGGATCGCCATGTCTCATCAGCCATCCATGCGTTAACAAAGAGTGGCCGATGCGAAGTCGAGTTACCACCACTTCCTCCCTACGATTCGAATGAACAGATGTCCTCGATGGTCAGACGGTATTTTTGATGTCCCTCAGCTTGTTTCTATTTACATTTTGCCATTCTTCATTCCAAACAGAGAATAGTATAGTTTCAACATTGCATACAACATCTGATGCCATCACACATTGTGTCGATGGCACCATACTTGTAGCTAATTTTGCACCTTCATCTGCTTTGGTGTTTCCAAATATTCCGCAGTGACCAGACACCCAGAGAAATGACACCTCGATACCCCTTAATTGGAGCCTGTGTATTGAGCACAAGATGTCTCCAACTAATGGGTTCTTAGTGTACATTTCCTGAATAGCCTGGAGAGCACTTTTGGAATTGGAACATAAAAGATATTTAGATGTTGCAGATGGAATTGATCTTAAAGCTTGGAAAATTGCATAAAGTTCTGCAGTAAAAACGCTACAGGCTGAGGGTAATCCATAAGTGAAGGTTTGTCCTTCCATATAAAATGCACAACCTATCCCATTGTCCAGTTTTAAACCGTCTGTGAATATAGTCACAGTATGTTGGTGAGTTAGTTGAATCTGCAAAAACTCCTGACGATAATCAGGAGTATTGTGTTTTAGATACCTGGACAATGAGAAGTCAAATTTTGGCATTCGTATTACCCATGGAGGGATGTAACATGATGATCGTTCGAATATAGGTGGAAGTTCTAAATTTAGATTGCTAAAAATGTGCAACGTTCTTATTCCGAAGGGAGCAGTTGAACGTTGATGCTCATTGTAAAGATCCTCGAGGTGGTTATCAAAAACTGCTTTGAATGCCAGATGTTTAGGTTTACTTCGAAGACCAGTGTAATATGAAATTTGTAGCTTTTGACGTCGCATCGAGAGAGATGGTTCTCCAGCTTCAACTAGAAGGCTGGAGATTGGGCTTGATCTAAAAGCACAAATAGAAAGTCTAAGGAAAACGTGATGTATTGAATCCAGGAGTTTCAGAACCATAGGTCGAGCAGATGAATAGGCTATACAGCCATAATCTATGCGCGATCTTACAACGGCGCGATAGAAACGGAGCATACAGGTTCTGTCTGCTCCTCAATTTGTACCACTTGCAGACACATTTAAAAACATTTTTTTAGTTTACAGGTTAGCTTCGTAAATGAAAAGACTGTTTCGAAATGTGTTCCCAAAAAGTTAATAGTTTCCACTCAGTTACCCAAATAATTACCTATGATTTATGCAGTGAATTAATTTTGATTACATCTTTAATTCTTCTAAGTTTTCGTACTTGAATTTATACATTCAGTTTATAATTAAAGCCAGTATGTTTATATTCTACTTACACAAGTGGATACTCGATTCTCCAATTGTTTAAGTGCCGATTCTGATTCTTGTTTTTTTTTTAATGTTGAAATACATGTGGGTTGTAAGTTATTGGGAAAATAATTAATTATTGACTATGTCTTATTTATGTATTACTTACACTGAATGGATGAATTAAACGATTGCACTAAATAAACGGTTAGAGATAACAAAACTATGATTATTATTTATGACACAACAACAAAGACAATCGGAAGCATTTCCGGTCCCTTTGTGACCTATCATCTCACTCTCATTCGGCTCGACTATCTCCCTCTCCCCATCTCTGACCGCCACCACTTCATAGATGTCAAAACAAAATAAAAATTAAAAGTAGTTCAAGTTTCTTTAGTTATATAAACTGAGATGGCTATTACTGAAGTTATTGTATTGGGAACTGAAGTTTATATTTGTAATTTTAAGTAAATCATTACTTTTATCCGATATGTTTATCATGCTTACAGAAATTCCTATTCATAAATCAAGGTTGGGCGTTTCGTGAAGTCTATTACATTAGAAAAGAACTTTTAAAAAGGCTTTAATATATGACCAAGATGTTAAATAAATTCATTATTAGAGAATATCATTTAGGCCTATATAAGGTAAAAGAATAGAGAATAAAAAATTGGAAGAAAAATATAAGAATCAAGATCGGAATCGAAAATTTTAGGTATCGGCCCATCCCTATTTATATCCTAAGCTGTCTGGCTAAGTTTTTTTCGCAATGATAAGTATTTTCTAATTATTTTTAACACTTAATAGTAGTAACAAACATAGTAGTGGCTTGAAATGCCTAAAATTATTAATAGAAAACCATTTATATCATTTTGGCATTATTTTATTTTTACAAGATCATGATACTCATATAATTTCAATTAAATTCTTTTAGTAAGTTAGTAATGCTCTAGATTGATTATTTCATCTGTTAGCAAACTGGTATATAAGATAATACACATAGGAAGTACTCACAAATATTTTATTAATAAATAAAGTATAAAGTTTATTAAAAAAATAATAAATTAAACCAAACAATAACAAATTAATATTTAATATATCTATTAAATCTACATCGAATTTAAAAACTAGTATTTTATATTACGTACTTCTAAAACTTGTACATCATTAAAAATAATTAATGTTTTACTAACAACATAGTATAAATTTAATATTAAGAATCAACAAGAAAAATCCGGATTGCAAGTTAAATGAAAATAATACCAGACTTTTACTTGAACTGTGCACTGAGGAAAATAATATAGAACTTGTATAAAGAACTGGAAAATTATATAAAAAATAAAATTCGTGTTGATCTAAACACAACATTCATAACTATAACTTTCTTGTTTTGATCACCTTATGAGTTGTTTTTAATGGTCTAAACGGTATTGTAACTAAACCAACTTTAAAGTAATTGCAAAAGTTAATATTTTTCTAGAAAAAAAATTTGTATTACAAAAACCGATTAAACACAATACAAACTGAAATTTTGAAAAGCAGTTAAATTCAAATGTTTGAGCAAATCGTAATACCAGAAACCCTACCATCAATTACAACATAAGCTTGAGAACACAAGAAATTATTGTCAGTCAGTAAAAAAGGTTTGACAAGTTTTTTAAATTTTTTGAAAATGCTAAACTTCAGTCCATATTACAAGGATATCTACCCTGAAAAGCCCTTTATGTTTTTAGTCAAAAAAGAATAGTCCAAAAAATTTATATTTAATAAATAAAACTGTTAAGTAAAGTACTAAGGTCATACAAAGAGATACATGCAGAAAACAGAAATTCATACGAAATTAATAAATTACATACATAATATAAATAAAGGATGTCTTTTTTTGATAATGTAGTAAAACTTCGTTCAACCATTACTCTTTAAACCATCAGTTTCGGTTAACCGTCATCGCTGTAATAGCATAACGATGCTGTAATAACAGAGTGTTTGGTTCGCTTTGTTTTCTTACTTATGCCCCCATGGATCAGAGAGCCATTGATAACATGAAACACTGTTATAGAAAAATGTTTATCGAAAGTCTACTCTCATCTGATGAATCAACATCTGTAAAACAGTTTTGGAGGTCTAACAGTATTGATGCCATTTTCAACGTTTCCAATGCATGGAATGATTTGTCAATGTCATATCTAAAGAACAGCTGGAATAAACTTTAGGCTGCACTTAGAGGTGGAGAATCTAAAAGTGTGACAGTTGACGAGATGGTTAATTTGTCCAATAGCTTACAAATCAGTTCAAATTTGATGTCAGAAGATATATCAGAGTGGTGAGAGTGTGAAAGAATGGACGGAGAGGTTTCAAATTTTGAGTGATGAGAAACTGTTGTGTGTAATGCCACCACAGCAGAAGAAGAGGCTACTGAAGACAAGTGTTCAAACCATGACGAAAAACAAACTATTACCCACTTAGAAGCTGAAACAATGCTGTCCAAGTGTATAGAATAGTTTAAAAGTCAAGAAGAGGCCAATGCAATGCAGACACTACTGCAAAAAAAATACGAAATATTGTCGTGGTGAAAGCTCGAGCATCAAAGAGGCAGATAAACATAGCTGACTATTTCCAAGCTACGTGAACTACTTCATTTGTAAATTTATTTTACTGTACATTATTTTGCCATATTCATAGCTACTGTACGGATGATTTTATCATCTAATAAATAGTTTTATTTGATATTATAATCGTATTTAACTTCTTTTTGCTCCAAAATATATTACATTATTATGAGAGTGATATCTGTCTATAATATAATTGATTGAGGTTATGTGTTATGAGGAATAATACAGTGTTTCTGTTAACCGCCTATCCACACAAACATGACAACAATGACGGTTAAACAAATTTTAATGTATAGCAAATTAATCGCATATGTTTGGCATGAAAATGTTCATTTCTCTGTTAAACAAAAAATAGTAACTTAAATTAAAATAAGAGATTGTAAATTAAAAAGATCTCAGAGCATGATGATTTAAGAAATAGGCTAAAATCAAATCAAGGTATAAAGTTCAAGAAAACCTTAAAAAATGGAAGTTCATTATAATCAAATAAGAGCTCATTCACTACTCCAAAATTGTTGTAAAATTAAACATATTAAATAGTTAAAATAACATTGTCTTAATATAATATTTTAAACAAGAGATCATATCAACTTAGAAGCAACAAAAATTTGAAATACATATGTAAAAACATGAACTACTAATAATACAATAAGTTAACTATACAAAGGTTCACAAAATCATGCCGTTATATTCATATTTACTCTAAGTATGAAATGTACAAAATACAATTTGTATTAGATAAAAGAATCTAAATACATTTTGAACATTCAATAAATTATTACCTAACCTACATACAAAATTAATTGCTATATAAGTCTCTGCATCTAATTAATATGCTATATATATTACGTATAATGAGGCAGTATGACTTCTTATCAAAATAACATAACTGGTTGAATTAGAATTTTACTGTTTTGTATTAATAATTACTTATTTTTCAAACAAAGTATATAGAGTATATTTGATAACAAAGTATACAATTTCTAATAATAACACAATATATTAATACACTGACGAGAAAAGTGCCTAATATTGAAATAATGTTTTAACCTTCTGGGTGCTGAAACACTACTAACCATTTAAATAGCAACTTTTTTAAACTTACCAAAACAACAATTGAAATTTCTTTCCAGTGTAAGTTACAGAATATAATGCAGACAAAAAATATATATAACCTGTTTTTGTTTTTTTTTGTAATGGGTAATAATTTTCTGTGTATATTTATGCACAAAAACATAATTTAAAATTATATTTCTCTATTAAAAATGTAATTTTCAGCAAATAAACTGTTTTTACATGTTAACTGTGGCAGGCTTGAGATATACCTACTGTCTGTTCAGGATGTGTTTGCGCCAGGGAGTGGTGAACTGTTCACGTGAACATAACGATTTCGGCAACCCTATTGGCTGAGTGACCTCGTGACAAAACTGAAATATCCTGCCGCCCGATTAACAGTTAGTCTGGAAACGTCCATGGTTACATTTGTTCGTCTGTTTATTGTGCCTAACATTTTTTAGTTGTGAGTGACAGTGGAATAATTTAAGATCGTTGTTTGTTATATTTGTGTTTGTGAGTTTGTGGTGTTGTTAAGTTTTTAAGGATTAACTTTTAAGCAATGTCATCCCCTGTCAAAAAAAATAAACGAGGACAAGTAATACACTCCGGGCAAAAACAAGTTATTTTACGCCTTTATAAAAGTTTAAAGGATGAAAATCCAGAATGCCGTATCAAAGACATCTTGCAGAAAGTAGCGATATCTGCAGGAATTTCTGCTCGAAGTGTTTTTTCAATCGTTAAAGAAAAAAAAGAAACGGGTACGCTGAAGTCTCCTGCCAAAAGGAAACCAAAAACCAAAACTATTTTTAATAATATGGATGACTTTTTAAAAACTGCTATAACAAAGAAAGTACACGAGTTATTTTTTAAAAACGAACTTCCGACTTTAAATAAAGTACTACACTTAGTTAATACCGACGAACAGTTAGGCTTACCTAACCTAAGACGAACCACTTTGTTTCACATATTAAAAAAGCTAAATTTCAGGTATGAGAAACGTAACCGTAAAAGTATACTGTTGGACAAAGAAGATATTATTCTATGGAGAAGAGATTACTTAAGAAAAATAAAAGCCTATCGCGAGGAAGGTCGTACGATTTATTATTTGGACGAAACGTGGGTCAATGCAGGCCATACGAAATCAAAGGTTTGGACAGATAAGTCAGTCTGTTCCAGTAAAGATGCTTTTCTGAGGGGTCTGTCGGCGGGTTTAAAATGTCCAACTGGAAAGGGTAAGAGACTTATTGTGACTCATATTGGGTCACAAAAAGGTTTTGTAGAAGATGGACTGTTTTTTTTCGAATCAAAATCAGATACTGACTACCATTCAGAAATGAATGGTGAAAATTTTAAAGAATGGTTTTCCGCGATAATACAGAAATTGGACAACAACTGCGTTATCGTAATGGACAACGCTTTGTATCATTCTGTACAAGTAGAACGCTTACCTACGACCCGTTGGAATAAGCAACAAATTCGAAATTGGTTGACTGACAAAGGGATTTTTTCAGATGAATCCATGTTGAAGGTCGAATTACTAAAACTCGTTTCCTATCATAGGCCAAATTACAAAAAATACGTTATCGATGAAATTGCTAAAGAAACAAATAGAATAGTTTTGAGAACCCCTCCTTATCACTGCGAATTAAACCCAATAGAAATGGTATGGGCTGAGGTTAATGGTTATGTTGCGTCTAACAATGTGTCTTTTAACATTAAAGAGGTGCACAGACTGTTAACCGAAGGTGTCTCGCGTGTTACACCTGATAAGTGGGAAAAATATGTGAAACATGTGGTGGACGTTGAAGAGTCGAATATGTGGAAATTAGACAATATAATTGAAGACATCGAGCCATTCGTCATAGCTGTTGACGACAGTTCCTCGTCGTCATCGTCGTCATCGGAATCGGATTTTGCAGACCCCTTAAACATGAAATAATAACATGGTAAGTTAAAAACTTGTAGCATAAATTATTGAATAGTCTTATTACTTTCATTAGTCTATAATTCTCTTTTTCGAATGATTAAGTGTACCAGTGTAAGACGTAGCCCAATTGCCGATGCATGATTGTGAACCGGACTTATAGCTTACCGTCCCTTGCACGTGTTCGCCTCGTGATTGTGTTTACATCAGGCGCAAACACATACTGAACCGACTTTAGGCTTGGCAGCTGGCAGTTCCCCAGCATTTTATTTTCATCACTTTATCGTAGTATTACAGCTAATACTGCAGAAATTCCCACTATGGCTAGTTTTGTTCACTTTGACATCAGCTTTTATACACTGAAGTCTGTGTATAACAATGGTTGCCACAAGCTGACAAATAATGCCTTAAACAATACAACCCATACTCCTGTTTGCTGGTAAGTTTAATTATTTTGTATCTGTATTTAGTATAATTACATCCTAAAATGTAAGTTAATATTCACAAGTGAGTTTTCGATTCAAATTGATTATAATTAGATTATTTAAATGATTCAGAACATTAAAAATTTTCAAGTTATTTTTACTTGCATTCTAGCAAATGTTGATTCAAGCTATAAGCTTCAACAAAAATGTACTTTTGGTCACAAAAACTTGTTTTCTTTTGAATGTTACCACCTTTAAAGTTAATAAAATCCAGTATTTGTGGCACCTCTCTAAATTCGTCGCGAGTTGAACATATTTTAGGAACTTTATTTTCAAAATAAAATAAAACTGTTTAAAAAATAATGACATTTAAAATACTCTATACTGATATTAATTAATTTTACACATTAAATATTTATAATAATTCAAAATAATAATAATAATTCAGTAATAAGTAGTAAATTATTAAAAAATTAGTAAATTTTATTTAAAAGAATCAAGAACTTTTTTTCTAACCTGTTGAATTTAATAAAATTAATGTTAGACAATATGAAACATTAGTTTTTTATTAAATTTTTCAGGGTTGTTTCGGTTTAAAACTATTTCAGATAAAAGTATTCTGACTAGGAGAGCTTGTACTGTATTGTGTTGACTATTTTTCATGACCATGTTGGCTTCAACCTCAACACATGTTGAAAAATTATTTATTGTTTGTCATAGGTGTTTTATTATAAATTTTGCAATTTTGTCTCTAAGTAATGTTACATTTTTATCTTATTTCAGTATTTACACAACATCCATAAATCTTTAGACATTATCAATGTCAGTATGTACATTATTAAAAACTACTTTCATAACTAATTTTAAGACATTTATTTTTACTTTGGCTTAAGCATTTTGAGTGTAGTAAATTTTGCCAGAAGAGGATAATTTTTATAATTTTAAATACAGTATTCTCTCATTTTAGTATCTATCATCCATATCTTAGTAATACAGTAATACCCCGTTCTTACGCGATAGGTGAGACCGAGCGATAGCTGTGTAAGTCGAATTCACTTCACTTAAGTCGGGGTATAATTTTATATACAATCAGATAATAATCATGTTTAATTGGGACCAAAGACTAAATAAATTAATAATTTAGAAGAAAATGTGTATGTATTAAAATCTTAAATACATAATACAACAAAAAATTATACTACATACATACATATTTGAAAGAAGTAAGTAAAAACAAGTTATTTTGTTTCATCATTTCCTAACCGTCATTTCATCTTCTACGCCAACTGGGTCTAAAGAATCTGCGTTTTTAAGGTCTTGCTCATACAATTCTATAAGCTCATCAATTAATGGTCAGCTCCTGGTTGTTAAGAAATTCAGCAGTTCTTAAACGTCGTCACTATCCACTTCTATATTGAGATGTCTGGGAAACCGGACACCTTCCTCAATTCAAAATTAGTTAAAATAGTAAGAGGATGACCAGGTGCATTGTCAATTAATAGAAATTACTTTAAAAGGAATTTGTTTAGGGTGACAATAAAGTTTGACTTGAGATATGAAATGATGACTAAACCAGTCCTCAAAAAGAGAACCTGTCACTCATCTTCTGATTCGACTCTTAAAATCAGGGGCAAGCTAGCTTTAGACATATTTTTTAATTCCCTTGGATATTTTGAGCAATAAACTATGAGAAGCTGCAACATACAATCACTAGCTCTCACTCAGTAGGTGCTTTGATAATTTCAAATCAATTATTATAATGCTTTATTTTGTCATTACTAATTTATTGTTTTTATAAAGATAGCCGTAATAGTATATGATAGGTTCCAGATTACTTCAACCACTACAATAATTGATATTTTCGCTTTTACTATTTGAATATATATATCTTACTCCTGACATAAGTGTCTCTGTAGCTGTAAAGTGGAATGAAAAAAAAAACATTAAAAAAAACTATCTTTCTTTGTATTTTTTAATTTTTAAAAACTTTTGATTTAAAACATTCTATGCAGCTCTTTCCCACTTTTCAATAAGAACATCCCACTAATTTAAATGCCTTTTTCACTTAAATCCTATTTCTTAATATTTTTCAGTAAATACCTACTGTCAACGTAAATTTTAATTATGCCCTATGTTTCTATTTCTTTATCTGGAGTTTGGAAAAACTATGCTTAAACTGATATAGTAGGTTTCCCTAACAAATCATAAACTACCGTCATGTGTATGGTCCCTGTAGCCGAGTCAGCTATTAAGTAAGATACATATCAGATATCTAATCTTGTGAAAGAAATTTATAAACCTTATGAATAATTTCTTTTTTCTATTCAAAGGAGAAAAAAAGTTTATTTGATTCTGATTATTTATTTTAGTTTTGTAACTATTGTTAGAAATGTAAAACACTGAAACAGTACATTAATTAAATGCATAAGTGATGCAAATAATTACATTAATGAATTGCAATTGCATCAGTTTTCTCCGTTAAGAAAGAGAGATCGCAGTAATCAGTTTGACAGTGCACACTGAAACATTCACTCATACTGAACCAAATAATTACCCTCTATTTTGTTTTTAAGGCTAAAATTATTTATGATTCATGTTGGTTTTTTAAAAAAATTATTTTTGTGAGTAATAACAAACCTCTGTAAAAATACTAATTTTAAGTTGGAGAGTTCCGAAGTGAAATATATGTGACCCCATCAGTGCAAAAATTAAGTTTTTTTTTACTAGGAACACTTTAGCTGCCATATCGGGTCAATTGGCCAGACAACCGAATTCCGTCGGACCGCTAGGCCTGACATTTTTGTCTAGTAACGTTTATGTTAATTCGTATTACTCAATCAGTGTTGCTACTTTTTGAAAAATTAATTTTTTTTTTTTACTAGAAGCACTTTAGCTGCCTTATCGGGCCAATTGGCCAGACAGCGTAGTAGGCTGAACCGAATTCCGTCTGACCGCTAGGCCTGATATTTTTGTCTAGTAACGTTTATGTTAATTCGTATTACTCAATCGGTGTTGCTACTTTTTGAAAAATTAATACACAGTATTGAACAACAAGCTTCACACAATTTACAGATGTAATTACATTGGTTTTTGTTTGATAGATTAATGTCGACAGTACTTTAAATGTGATGTTATTTTAGAAGCTTTTCGTAGGGCGTTACAGCCCAACACAGGTATTTCTTAACCATTTTAAAGAAATTGAGTTGATTATTCCCATTAAACAAGTTGGTTCATTGATAGAAATTTAACTTTATATACTTTGATAATAAAATAAATATTGTTTAATGATGTATTATATTAATTTTCATTATTGTTTTCAAGATTTTACAAAACCTAAAAAATAAGTCAGAAATATTGTCTAAATATTTAATTGTAAAATAATTCTTACAAAAAACTGTCTTGGTTGAAATTAAGTACAAACAATAACACACCTAGATAAACTCATCTTTACTAGGAAGTTTACTATAACTTAAATTCCTTAAAAAGTAAATTATTAAATTACACTACTTATCAGACAGAGAATATGTTTGACACTTCCGTTCTATATAAAAATATTTATAAACTCACAAATCAATCACATACGACACTTAAACATGTCTTCATGATAAGCGCAAAAACACTTTCCTCGCCAGTCAGTTTATTATGTGGGTAACCGTAATTATGTGGAGTTTATTTTGGTATCATTAACGCTATAAAAAACTATGTCGGCCCAATCGCCCCGACATGTGTTTTTATATATATTGTGATAAGAAATGTATTTTTGTACTTAGATATAATAGGAGAACAAAAAATAAGTATACATTGTTTAAAAATAAGTTTATACAATTTTGGCAGCTCTCCGGCAGCTAAAGTGTTAATGGATTTCCAAAGAACACATCACTTATAATTAAATACATTGGATATGGATACATTATGGATTATATTTTAAAGACACGTTTTTAAATATATTTATCCTAATATATCTCAGATATTAAAAGATACAATAGAACCATAGGTCCTCTAATCAATTACAAAGCTAACTCTTTGATTGTGTTTTTTTTTTTTGGGTGATCACAAAAACATTTTTTGAGCAACAATGAACTTTCCAAGACTTGGTTCTAGCCCATCATAGTAAATTCATTTTACTTAATAAATAATATTATTATGAGGCTCTAGCACTCATAAAATCTACAAAAATGATTAGGGTTGACTAAAATTCCGCAATATCATTGATTCCAATACTATCAAAAAATTAATAACTCTTGATCCTTCATTGTTTTGAGTTGTATTCTGAGTCTGAATTACACAGTGTCATCGTAAGACGCATGTATCAGAATATAAGAAGGTTAAAGGGAAATTAATAAATGGTAGAACAAGGAAGGTGATAATTACTCATAATTATCACCTCATGAGTAATTATTATGAGGAAAAATTATGGCTAATTGAAGTACAAACCCCTGGAAGTGCACACCTGGAATTGTTAAAAGGTATTACAAATTATAAATTACAATTGAAGATTTTTGAAGATTACTATGACTGGACTCTTTTCAAAGAGCATTTAAATGAAAGTTTAATTTAACGTAATTGAGAATATTGTAGTTTTTATTGTTTCAATATGGCTCAAATATCACATTTGAATCTATTGTTAAAAATATTATAAAGTATAAAATATTTTTACTGAATAAAAACATAACATTTATGGTTTTTAGGAATTTAAGCTGGCTATAGTCTCTAGTAACCAACAGCTGCTGATTTGTTTTGTGTCAACCTAAAATTTGATTTTTTTTTCATTTAAAGCGTTCATTAATATAAAGTTTCTAAAACGAAGTTATAATGGATATTTTTGAAAAATCAAGTGTATAAATTATGTAAAAATATAACTTACTTGTAGTATAAGACATTATCGTGTCATAACTAATAACAAAAAAGATGTAGTGAAGCAAGTCTGGAAAAGACATTATACTGTTTAATACTAAATCTTTAAGAATTTGCTTGGACATTATAAAAAGTTTTTACTGCATTACAATGTAATGTTAACATGTTATAGGGAGAAAACATCAACTTTAACACCAAATAATATGTGGTTAACACCAAATAATAAACTGATGAAAATAAATAACTTCTTAAAAATTTTAAAAACTTATTTGTTGCTCAAATAATGTTTTTAATTCAATAATGTTGAACTTCAATAAACATTAAACAATACTTGTTTAGTAAATAAAAAACTTATTTCTACAATAATAACAATTATATGTTGGAAACCCATTTTCGATAACTAACAACTGTTTTTCAGTTAATCTGACAAGTTATATGTAAAAGTAAATATAATGAGCACTGCGGCAAATAAAGTGAAACCTCAGAAATCACAACTAAATGAGACTGAAACCTGTTTGAATTTAAAAAATTCAGATTATATTAAAAAAAGTCTGTAAAGTCAATGGAAGGTACTAATTACAGTACTATTTTGGGAGATTAGCAAACAACAGCTTTCAGGTCAAAGATCTTCTGTTTATTCAGGCAAATTCCTACCACTAACTATGGCCCTAACAGTACAATTACTTAATAGCTAGGTTGTCTGTGAAGAACCTTCTCCTCACAAACTTCTTTGACCTAAACAAAGCTAAATACATCAACAGCCAAAAACTTAATTTCCCTGGTAATCAAACATCCTATCTTGACATATGCTACTCATGTTTGGAGCCATAGAGCATGTTTGTGTTCTATGGGGAGGTTGAAAGTGTTTATAACTCTGTCAGTGACAGTGGGGTTTCTGTATATTTTTTAATATGGGGTTGTTGTTTTGGAATTGTGAGGTTCAGGAAGTAGACTGTATTCTGTTGATCTGTTTCCAGTATGAAGTTTGTGTATTTGTAAAAGCTGTAGATATCTTTTATTGTTTTTTAATAACATTAAGATATCATCAACTTATATGGGCCAGAACGCAGCTCTCAAGCACGTTAGTATAAAACTCCAATTCAGCTTATTACCAAAAGAGGACTTTGATAACAAAAAGTGCTCTATTTAATGAGTGGTTTGAGCAGCAGTTTGTTCCCTCTGTTACAAAATTTACTAAAAAGAATGAATTGCTAAACAAAGTCTTACTTTTAATTGACAATGTTCCAAGCCATATACCTGCCATGATTTTATTAGAGAAAACATCAAAGCAATTTCTAGCTCTGAAAGATTACCCCAATACTACATCATATACATTATGGATTAAGAGATATGCAAAAAATGTAACTACATATCTTTTTTAGTTCTACATGGAACTGTATATCCAATTTCTTCAACGCCCACTGGCATGAAATTTCAGATACATTAACCATCTGTTACGGCTTAGTAAGTCTTAGTTAAGTAAAACTTCTTTTAGAAAAGTGTTCAACATTTTACAATGATAATAGAAAATTTTACTTTAAATAAGGGAACTACAAAAGTGGTAAACAACATTTTATATAAACTTCAAAGTATTTCGTAGAAACTATAAATTGAATTGGATGCACTGTACATGAATTGGACAGTTTCTTATCCCTCTAATGTACAGTAAACTCCCGATTATCTGTGAAATAGGTACTAGCCCTTTTTACCTCGGTAAGTTTTACTTTTATTTGAAATGTGATTTTAATTGTCAATTGCTTATTACCAACATAATTAATTACACCAGGGCCTCTAGTTCTACGCCGCAGCTCAGGCAATTACTGCCTGAGCTATGACGTTAGAACTAGAAGCCCTGGTAAGTAAGGTTAATTAATTTGTTAGTTAGTAATTAACACACTTTTTTTAATAAAGATAAAAACTTAACCCAGGAAAAAGGGTAAGACCTTACAATTTACAATACGTCCATAAGTATATGTCTTAAGTAAGTATGTATGTACATATGTAATTTCCTTTACACATAATACTTTCACTTTTTAACAAAAAAATCTGTCACTTTCGTCTGTTTTTTTGTGAGCATTGATTTAGCTTTAATGTGTGATCCAAGTTTCTTGAGAACCATTTTGTCGCACAGTGTCTACTTGTGTCACAAAGCCATAAAGATCGATAATGTATATGACAGACATGGATAATGCATATGTCACGTCCTAGACTATTTATAGCCGAGATTAGCTGACATTTGTTTACAATCTTATGATACATATTAGGTTTTCTGGCGTTCAAGCATTTTGTCGTTGTCTCTTATATACAGTAGTCTGCTCGCCCCTTTTATTTCGCTAGCCCGTGTCGGGATGCTTCCCATTCAATGTAAAAAATACTACGTACATATTTACATATCTATTCCCTTCATATTAACTTCTATTAAGCCTTATATGTATTTACGTCGTAATTCACCGTTTGGAAATTTAAACACATGAATCTGATTGGAATAAAAATTGGAAATTTGTAAAACATTGGCAGACCCCGGATAATCCGCAAACCGGTTAATCCGCTCACAGATAATCGGGAGTTTACTGTACTTGTTTCAGACATCGAATGAATAGTTGTCAAATTCTTTAAATATTACTGTATTTATATGCAACTAAAACCAAAAGAATTAAAGGTTTCTGTTATTTTGTTGATATAAATTAAACGCAGTTGTTTTACCGCTCTAGAATAGGATCTCAATATCAGCAAATGAGATCTATCATTAGTTTCTGCACAACCAATTTTATTTTGTACCCTGGAAAAATAAAAGCAATAAAGCGTCTAACAAGCAAATTGCAGCTCAATGAAACAAGGTTGATGTTTACTGGGGAATGTAGGGGATTTTTTCACTCAACTAATGGCTAACTGGACAAGTGAAATGAATCCATTCAACACCTACTCACTTTTGATTTAACGATGCTTATAGAGGTTATACTAGGTTGGAAAACAAAAAATAAATTGGCTTATTTGACTACAAAGGATATTTCTTTTCCAAAAAGTGAGGTTTCAGGTCATCCAAGTGATAATATAAAGGAGGTAAAAATAGGCTCATTGAACACACAAACAACTTGCATGTAAACTTGAGACAGAATTTCATACTGGTGCTATAGGAAAATCATCTTTCAGTAGTTGCTGAGCTTAAGATATCCAGTCTTGGAATCAAAGTACTAATGGTGAAAAATTGTCTCTGACCTGGATGATTTCTAGAAGGATGGAATATGCCACATCTTCATCGCTGAAGGTGCAATGACACACACAGTAAACATTTTAAAGAGCGAGTCATCTACAAATATGAGCACCCACAGATTGTAATGGAAAAAGAACTAAATGAATTGTGCTACTGGAGTACAAGAGTAATTTAAGTTGCTTGGGTAGTGAAAGAGAAGGCACAATCTTGCATATATTTGTTCCACGTTTTGCTATTAAGTACTGTACTTAATTATTTTTCACATATAATTTTTCATAAGTAATTATTTTGTAAGTGAGTGAAAACTTTTAACTTACTGAGGTGTTTCGAAATATCGTTTCATTGACGAAGGCAACAGGCTACTCAATTTATTCCATGAATTCAAGATGATTACAACAAGCAACTGAGAATAATTACTTTACTTACTTCCAGTAAGAAAGAGCCATGGATGAATGATGATTTGTTTAAGAAATGGTTTAAACAATTTGTTCTTTCTGTTAGAATCTGAATAAAGAAATGGTTTGCTAAAATTGCTAACTTTTAATTGACAATGGTCCATATCATCCAACATGGACTTTTGTTTTTAAAAAACAGCAATTTTCTGCTCGTAAAGGTTTTTACTGCAACTCATAGATCAAGAAGTACTGCAAAGCTTAAAATTGAATTGTTATAAAATATTGTGTACTAATTCAAAAGAACACAAATCTCTAATCAAAGATAAGTTGAATTATATAAAACCCAAAGTTGTGGTTTATTGGGCTGCAGAAGCATAGTGGAATGAATTTTAAATACAAAAATCATGGAAAAGATTTGGCTAAGTCGCCAATTTGAAGAATCTACTGTTTCTGTTCAGGAATAGAACGGTAACCAGCTTCAACTTATTTAACTGAATGGCTTTTTAGAATCCATGGTAACTAAACGCTATCTCAATAAAAATTAAGACAATGTTAAAGATGTCTCAGCAGATATTTATTGCCAGTTCAGTAGCTAATGTATACTGAAGCTGGTACTACTCTACATGAAATTAAGTTGCCTAAACACAACCTATCTTCCTACATTATCAGAGCATCACATCATCAAATAGATTTAGATTTAGAGACTTATTTGATGACGAAAACTACAGATTTTTGTTGATGATTTAAAACTAAAGTACTTTTTGTATTACTCTAAGTTTCAAAACTATTCTGTATTTATAAACTTTTCATTATCAAAAAACAAAATATTTGCTTTTGATTATGTGTTCCAAAAACTTTGGTTAATACATTCAAAACCAGGTTTTATCATAGATTTTAGACTTCAGGAGTTAGATTTTTGAGGTTCTACTGTATTAAAATTATTACAACTAACAATAAACCCAAAATCACATTACAAGAAAAACAAATAATTCAATAAAATTTTTATATTAGTTATTTATTATTAACATATTGTGGTCCTGGGTTTATACCATTACTTAATGGTGAACTTAAGTAATAACTTATTATGTTATATTAAATGTTTTTAATGAAAGAAGTATAAAATACATTTAAATATTTTTGTTTTGTGACAATCTTCAAGTTTCATTAGCTTTAAGCATTTTGTGATTTTATTCTGATTTTATGTACTTTTGTAAGAAACATTTATTAAAACTGAATTAAATTAATGTTACTTTAAAAATACATATACAACACAATTATACACTATCACATTCAAGTAAGATGGTCATAAAAAATTATCTACTTTCAAAAAGGAAATCTTGTACTTTCAAACATTATATATAATACCTGTTCTCCTATTTATTAATTTACATTGTCTGATAATGAAAAGTATGAGAAGCACTTGTCCTCTGTCTTCTTAAAGGAACGTTGTGAGTTTGTACATGATGTTTACGAAGATACTCCTTGTTTTTGAAGACTCTGGCACAGAAATTACATGGAACACGCTGACCGGGTGTATGGACGTTGCTTACATGTTGCCGTAGATTTCCAGAATTGGAGAATACTTTGTTGCACAAATGACATCGTTGGGGCTGCATACAACGCCATTCTCCTCGTGATCTTTGTTCTGTGGACACAAGAGCGCACCACCGAGCATTCAGTATACAGCAGCCAGAGAAAAACACGCATACAAAAACAACTATGACCAACTGTATACTGAGCACAGTAGGCACTCATGTGCCCACCAACTAACTACTTTATTATTTATGCTAACCTAACCTAAACGACCTAACCTATGTTACTTAATTAGCTAATTTTAAATGAGTTTATATTAATTAATAAGTAACGTCAAAAAATATTGTAACTGTAAAGACTTGACTAAGAAAATCTATCAATCCAAAAATATAATTCAACATTATAAAAATAACAACTGCTTCATAAAACTCTTAATATACTCATCTTCATGTCTGCTAGGAATATTTCTATATATCTGAGTACATTTTTTTGCCTTTTCTCAACATACAATATTTTTCTCTGTTGACACGTTTCGGAATATCTCCGAAATGGAGTCATTCCAAAACACGTTAACAGAAGAAAATATTGTAATGTTAAGGAAAGGCAGAAAAATGTACTCAAATATATATTATTTCATGAACGTTTAAAAAATATGAATTGAAATGTTTGGTGTTTGTCTGGAGTAAATGAAAAGCAGCATAGTACAAAAAAATGTTTTGCATTATAAAACAATTAGAAAACCTTCATACTTTATAAACTACATTTCAAACTAATTTTTAGCAATTAAACTTCTCTTTAATAATTGTGTAAGACAAAACAATTTAATTTACCATATACTGCTTATGAACAATAAAACAAGAGTAAAGTGTTTAATAAGTCAGTCACTTTTTCTAATTTTAATTCAGTAAAACATTTCCAAACCTATTCTAAGAGAGTGCCATTTTTTAATGTAAATAATAAAAATTAATTATTCCATAATCCTTCAGTCAGTTTTATACATGAAAATCTTAAAATTTTTTCTACAAAATGATGAATTTCCTTTAACCTAGTTATGGAATAAGTTTATATAATGAATTACAAATCTGTTATTTTAACCATGACCCTAAAATAACTAGCTATTCCTGGTGAAAAAAAAATCATTTTAGAAAACTAATTTTTCTCTAACCGAAAAAGTATATTTAAAATCTAAAAACAATAAGAGGGTTGTATACAAACAAAAGCTCTACAAAAGTTGCAAATGAATTCTGTATTATTTCAAAATTTAAAGTTAGTGAAAATTTCTATAACTAGTGAAACCCTTCTTAAAAATGCCACTTAAAATCTTACTATCTGATATAAAGTTTAATTAAAAGAGGCTTTGTTTTCATTTTATATTTTGTTTTTAAAGTATAAAATGAAATAATAACCTGAAAATCATTTAATTACCGCCCTACCCAAAAAACATCCAGCAGTGCAGTAACCCCTTCTGAAATCCAACATTTAACCAAAAGCCCTAATCCCAAATTCTTAGTCGCAGCCATCGTCGGTGACAGGCGATGCATAACCTGGAGGGTCACCAAACTCCCCTCCTTCTCTAACTAAGTGACTGAAAATCATTTACTTTATCAGTTGCTTAAACTTTAAAAATAAAGATTTTGTCTTAAAAAGACTTACAGGTTTCAATTGTCACAGTAAACTATTCACATTCTATAAGTATACTTCTATGTTTAAGTCATTTAAATTACCTTCTTAAAAATATTTTATAATTTATGACCTATTAATGTTTTCTTTCTTGAAGTCAAAGCCATATCAAACTCATATTAATAACAATTGTACCATTTTAATTTATATTAACATTTTGATTTTCTAATAGCAATCGCAATATTAAAAAAAAACACACACACAACACACACAATGACCAATCTATCTAATTCGAAATGTCTATTTCAACGATTTCTATGTCTGTAGTACCAGGATAGGAAACTCTTGACTGTAATTCCCTACGAAGGCAACATTCCGTATCACTATCACCTATCCAAAACTCAAAATACTAAATATACCATGTTCTCATAATTCTTGAAACCCATTCATGTATTCATTGTTTAAAAATTTATTAAAATAATAAATAGTTAAAATATGTAAGAAAAAACCATTTATGCTTATATAAAAAATTAGCAACTTACTTTTACAAATTTGTCAAATAGTCTTTATTCTTCTATTGATTATTTTTTTGTTATTTCAGTGAGAAAATAATTTAAAATCTACCAAAATCATAACAACAAAGAAACTTATTCTCTATCGATGATCTATAAAAAAAAAAGTTGAACTTTCTACACTTATACTGTATATATAGTAGCAGAGCTCTATGTGTACCTCTTGGTATCTCTGGACTCAACTGAGACAAAACAAATCTATCCTCTTGATCTGATTTTTATCCGAATATCTATTAGTACTACTACATTGATGTTAATCATGTGCCAACATTAGAGTTCAAGTTACATAGCACATGTCAACAACCAATCAGCATCAGTCTTAAACAGTAGCCTTTTGAATCTCAAATTGTACAATAATAGTTGTCATATTTAACTGCAATACTAACAATTGTAAAAAATAAACTGGTGAATCCAATGTAAGGCAATTAAATAATCATATAATTTTTCTCAACAAATAAAAAATATTAAAACCTAGTCAACTTTCTAGTCATTAAAATTTCCACTCACAACAGGGTAAAATACAAAACAAAATATATAAGATATTTTTATAATTACACTCACCGGTAGGTATCGTCTGGTCTGTTAAACCTTGGCTTGGAACTGGCACAGGGTAAGTTGGAAAAGGCGTATCTAAAAATAAGACAAATATATTAATAACTAGTTTCAAACACAAGTTACTCTGCATTACAAATTAATTTACAAATTATAATTGTATAAATTTTTGTACCCATAAAATTCCTGAAAAATTGTAGCTCACATTTAAATTAGGATTTTTGTTTTGAAAGTAGAGGTATTTTACAAAAAAAAAAAAAAAAAAACAGTGTAGCTTGCAAGATAATCATGCAAGAAATATGTAGATTTAAAAACAATATAAAAAACAAAATTTAAGTAAATTCCTACTGAGATTAACAAAAAAAAAAAAAAATGATTTTAGTCACCCAAGAGCATTATTTATGGTACTGTGTGGTAACCATGGCAACAGTTCAAGGTTGTACAATGGAGGTTTCGACGACATCCAGATGAGGGAAAAAAATTCATATACAACTTTGAGAAATATATTTCTAGGTATTGGAAAGTTGGCGCAGTGCCAAGGTAAGCTAGACTTTCGGCATAAAGATTCTCAGTTCGAATCCAGCTGGATTCCACAAATTTTATAATTTAATTATTGAATGAATATTTGAAAAACTGTATTACCATCAATTGTCAACCATTAAAAAATGTATTTAAACTATAATGGATGAATAAAAACATATTTTATTGACTACTGAAAATTTGTAAAAGATATATATTAGGAGAGTGTGAGGTAATAGAAAGAATTTAAAATAGTCAAAAATTTAACTGTTCCCTTAATCAACAAAATGTGTTCATAAATTAGAAATTCTATAAATTTGACATATTTAAATGGTGCATTTTGATTACTAACATTTTCTCCATGCAGGACAGGATAGGCAAATATCTAACACATGTTACACCAACCATAACATACATTCACTTACTGTACTGGTTGACTTGAAATTAATAGTACTATTTTCTAAGGAAATGGGTATCAATATGGTATTCAGTGCTACCTCCCTTCGTAACATATTTTTCTACAGGGTCCTTTTTGTAACACTAAGTGTTGTAACTACCTTTGTGGACCCAACAGTCCTTTTAATTATTGAGATGAGCAACCGAACCTTATTAATATACACATCTTCATTTCTGTTAGGAATAATTTTATATGTTTGAGTATAGTTTTCTGCCATTCCTAACTTTTCAATATTCTCTTCTGTTGACGCATTTCGGATTAACTCCATTTTCAAAACTTCAAGAGTACTATTGAAGTTTTGAAAACACCAAGAGTACTATTTTCAAAACTTCAAGAGTACTATTGAAGTTTTGAAAATGGAGTTAATCCGAAATGTGTCAACAGAAGAGAATATTGAAAAGTTAGGAATGGCAGAAAAATGTACTCAAACATATAACTGAACCTTAGTTTTAAAACTCTTGATTAGTCAATCAAAATCTAGAGCACATTTTATTCTAAGTTTTGAATTTTGCATTGATCAGATGGGAAAAATTCTCCTTAAATTTAAAGAATCTTTGATTTTCTATTCTTGATTATTTAAAGTTCAATTGCAATTTTCATTTAAAAAGTACAAAACAGTATCGGAGTAAATAAGCATACAATGTAATCAAAATATACCAATGGTTCCAGTATTTTTTTTTTTTTTTATTATGAATGTGCTGATGTAAAAACCAAGTGACCTTGAAGTAGCCCTAACAAATCACTTCTTGTATGTGTTGTCCACCAAAGAGACAGGTAATAAAGTTAACATTGACTAAGGTAATGGCTCACATTAGCAACTTGAAACTTGCATTTAAATCGGTAGTTAATACAAAAATGTAGATAGAATTAATTTTAACAAAACCATATTTAAAGACTCTAGAATGTTTTTTAAAAATAAATAAAATAAAAATGAATAAAGTCAATTCAAAAGTTGATACAAATTTAATATCACTAACATACCCAACTGCAAAGTTATAAGTAAATAAAAGTGAAAGTGTATTGTTACAACAACAGTATTGTTGTGCTTAGTTACAGTGTATGAAATATTTAAAATATCAATGGACTCAAGAAACCTAGACACCCAGGAGACTACATAAAAAGCATGACAATTATATAATGTTTACAACCCCAAAGTTAATTATTCTGAAGTAATGAAATGGCAAGATGCAATAAAAGCAAATGACAAAACTTTGGGATGGACCGGTACCTAAAATGTTCGATTCCAATCCTCAAATTTGTCTTTTGATTCTTTCAAGTTATATAGACCTAGATGATATTCTCTAATAATGAATTAAGTTAACATCTCGGACATATGATGAAGCCTTTTAAAAGTTTCATTTTAATGTAATAGGCTATAGAAAACTTCCGATTTTGATTTATGAATAGGAAGTTCTGAAAGGGGACAAACATATTGAATAAAAGTAATGATTTATTTAAAATTATAAATGTGGACTTCACTTCACAATTACAATATAACTTCAGTAGTTGTAAGAAGAGGTGGCAGCCAGAGAAAGGGGAGGAGAGAGAGTGTCGATCCCTCCCTAGTGAAAGTGAGACAGCAGAACGAGAAGAGCGCTAACAAATGGACCAGAAATAATTTTGATCGTCTTTGTTGTCATAAATAATAATAATATTTTTGTGATCTCAGATAGATATTTTCTTAAACAGTTTAATTCATTCAAAGCAACTAATGCTTAAATAATACATACAAATAATTAAAGAATACAAATATGGTACAACTCACAAATATAGAAATTTTTATTTCATACGCATTTTAACGACTAATTTGTCGTCATCCTCAGTGAAGATACACAAATCAAATTAACTAAAAAAATTTCACTCACAAGCCAGCTCGAATATTTATTATACATACAAATGTTGATAACTAATTATACTTTCTATAAATTACACCACATTTATTTTAATAGTTAAAAAAAAAGAATTGGGACTTTATAATCAATGGAGAATCGAGTATTGGCGATTCCTAGATACTATTCAAATCGACGATTCCTGGAATCGAGAATTGGAATCGGCCCATCCCTAACAGAATCATTGGAAAGACCAAAATCACCCCTATCATTACCAGAAGACCTGGTCAGTTGTGAATCTAAAACAGTAAAACCATTAATGTAAAACCATCAATAGATATAAAATTAATGTTCAAATTAAAGGCAGAAAGTTGTGACAGTTATACTCATGGCTCAGATCAATCTCTTTTCTTAGTATTTCTAACTAGAATAACATCTTTTCTTTGCCACACTGATGTTGAATTTTAAATGGAGAATTATGTGAAAAGTTATAAGTTATTCAATGAAAACAATTTGCTATGAGTTAATATCAAGAAGTTATATGGAACATTATAAAGCTGTATTGTATTTGCATAAGGAGATATTTATTAATCACTTAAACAATAGTTTATGACTATCTGAACTTTAAATTTTGTAAATTTTTTAAAACTTACTGAGACAGAACGTTTTCGATTGCTATGTGCTGATCTTCATCAGTGTCTTCTCTTTGGAGATGTCGGATCAAGCGGTGACGGTTTTAAAGATAGGTTTTTGATAGTATCAAAGAGTATGTGTAATTTGTATTGTGTTTGTTTGTTTAATATGTTTGTACTTTGTGTTTTTGTATGTCTGTAAATTTCATATTGTTCTAGTGTGTTGAAATTTGGTCCTTTTTCACAGATGTGTGACCACATCTCAACACACTAGAACAATATGAAATATACAGACACACAAAAACACAAAGTACAAAACATATTAAACGATCAAACACAATACAAATCACACAAACCCTTTGATACTATCGAAAACCTACCTTTAAAACCGTCACCGCTTGATCTGACATCTCCAAGCAGAAGACACTGATGAAGATCGGCACATAGCGATCGAAAACGTTCTGTCTCAGTAAGTTTTAAAAAATTTACAAAATTTAAAGTTCGGATAGTCAAAAAATATTCTTTAAGTGATTAATAAGATTCACCGAACGTAATGGGCTACAAAATTCAAGATGAAAATAAAAATCTCAGTGCTAATCTTCCGACTCTATGAAGAAGAAAACTCAATGAACATCAAATTTCCCTACAAAAAAGCTACACTAGACACATTTTACACTAGGTAGATACTTTACATAAGTAAAAGTTTTGGATGTGTCTGGCAGCTTGTGCTTAACACTTGACCCGACAGCCCAGTAGGCTGAACCGAATACCGACGGGCCAGTAGGACCCGCTTTGCAATCTAGTAACATTTTATGTTTATTAGTACTACACAACCGGTGTTATTACTTTTGGAAAAATGAATCACAGTATGAAACAACAAGCTTCACACTACTTACAGATATAATTAAGATGGTTTTTGTTTGATAGATAAATGTAGACGGTATTATAAACATGTTATTTTAGGAACTTTTTGTTGATATTTACTGTCCGACACACTTATTTGTTAACTATTTTAGTGAAGTTGAGTTGATTAATCAAACAAATGGTTTATTGAAAAAAATTTATCTTTATATATTTTCACAATAAAAGAAATAATTTTTAATGACGTATTTTATTGATTTTCACTATTGTTTTTAAAATTTCACAAAAGCTAAAAAATAAGTCAGAAATATTGACTAAATATTTAGTTATAAATTAATTTTAAAAAAAAAACGGACTTGGTTTAGGTTAAATACAAATATTGGTACACTTAGATAAACTCGTCCTTACTAGGAAGTAAATTACAGTAATATCTCGACTTAAGACGCTAACCCGTCTTACACAATTCCCAAGTTACGGCGGTTTTGAATCATGCTATCTGAGTTACACAGAAACTGGCTTGTTCTGGAAGAAAATGTCTAAAAGAACTTTTATAGCGCATAAAGAGAAAATATTTCCAGGTTTCAAGCCCGCCAAAGACCGATTGACAGTAATGATTGGCGCAAATACAGCTGGTGATTGTAAGATGCAACTTTTCATAGTTTATCGCTTAGAAAATCCAAAGTCATTAAATATATTTCTAAAGCTATCTTGGCCGTGATTTTAAAAGTTGAATCGTAAGGCTTGGGTGACAGCTTTTCTATTTGAAGACTGGTTTTGTCATCATATCATACCTCAAGTAGAACATTATTGTCGGTCTAAATAAATTCCTTTTAAAGTAATTCCTATTAATAGACAATGCACCTGGCAATCCTTCTACTACTTTAACTAATTTGGACAAATGTGAGAAAGTGTTATTTTTGCAACCAAACACAACTAGTTTGCTTTAACCGATGGATCAGGGAGCTAAGAAAATATTTAGAGCTTATTACACAAGAAAATCATTTGCGCATCTGTATGAAGCTATGAGACAGAACAACAGCTCTCTGTTAAAGATTTTTGGACACAATTCAATGTTTTAGATGCTTTGAGAATCATTGGAAAATCTTGGAATGAAATTTCACAAAAAACCATCTAGCATTGACGAAGTGAACCCAACAACAGCTGAAGAGCGAGTCAACTGTTGTTGGGTTCACTTCGTCAATGCTAGATGTGATTCTAGCGAAACATCGGGATTGTTTAATAATTTAAAACAACATAGGTAATTCAAATACAAGAATATTTATTAATTTTAAATATAAATATAAATATAAATATAAATATATATATATATATATATATATATATATATATATATATATATATATATATATATATTTATATTTATATATATATATATATATATATATATTTATATATATATATATTTGTACTTGGATATGATAGGGGAACAAAAAAAGCACACATTATTAAAAAAATAGGCTTCAAATATTTTGGGAAAACACAGATATTGTGGCCGGCAGCTAAAGTGTTGAATAACTTTGAACAATAACCCTACCAAAGCTCACTAAACAAAAACACTAAAAAAAATTATTTGACAATTATATAGTAAAATGTCATACAATTTGAAAGGAGTGACCTGATTAGAAACTGTAATTATGTAAAACTGTAATAAAACAATATTTGTACAAAAATACAATAAATATAAATAACCTATCTTAAATACCTATACGGTTTGGGGTACTGTACTTGGTAATATTTACACAGCTTCAAAAGACGTAAACCATTTCCTTTCTAAGTATTAATTTTTTGCGTCTAATCAAATGAGCAAATTTGTTAATGTGAATTTCTACCGCATCAATATTCACAAATATGAAATGATTCATTTCTGGGTGTATGGTGGAAGATTTTTCACTAAAGGTTAAAAGAATGAATCCATAGAGACTGAGATTTTGTCTGTTATTCAATGACAAACTCCAATTTATTGGTCTACCTGAAGAGGGAATGTTTTTATTAGTCTTTGGTAATATTTAGAATTGAGAAGTGAAAGGGGTTTTCTCCGGAGGATGAATATTTCTTTTTTTAATAGCACAAACGGTTTAAAAAGTTGCCTGACAGCAAACTTAAACTTCATCAGTATGCAACCTATCCTAAACATTTCCTACAAGGGAAATTACTTTTCTTTATTTGCAATGCTGATGTCATTTCAAAACCTTTACTGCAAATTAAAACATGATTATATCTCAAAAGCAGTACATATTACCAATAGGAAAATAGAGAATACCAAACAAACAATCCTAGAATAATATATTCTTGGAATCGTTTCTCTGTTTCAGTTGTTTATTGGCATACTAGAAAAGGCAATAACATATGAACTATTATTTGAGTGTTTTAAAAAATTAGTGTCCAGACCAGAAACAGATAGAACACATTACTTGGGATATTACTTGGTAATGTTTACACAACTACAAAAAGCCTGTTAGGCTTTTTTCAGTATTAGTTGTTTGCAAATATTCAAATGTGCAAAATCTGAATGTGAAATTCTCCCACATATTAATATTCCCAAATATTCAGAACTAGTAAATGTAAAATTCACTCATGTCGACTCTGATAGGCATGGAAGAAAACTCTCCTAAACTATATTTACGTAAATTTAATTGGTAACATTAAATGTCAATGAAACTTTAATAGTGGGTTGCAAATGAGTGTGTTTACGTATATTATTTAACAAAAATCCTTGTATTTATTCCAATAATAAAATAAATTAACATTAATTTAAATCATTTACAAATAAGTCTTTAAATAAAACAATATACTCGTATATTTTTCATACAATTAAATTTAATAGTAAAAAATAATTCATCATCAGGAGACAGACTGCTTGTTTTGCATTGCAGAAATAAGAAAATTTGAAAACAACCTAAAGGACCATGGGTACATGCGTATTGTGGAAAACCAGGAAACGAGGGTGCCAAAGAAACAGCTAAAGCAGTATCCCATTTTATGTACCTAACAATCAAAGCCAAGAACCACACTCCTTTATTATATAAGCTTTGCAAATAAATATTTCAAAAATGTTAGACTGAATAACACAGACTGAAACCACAGACCGTTATCTTTTTCAATTTCAGCCTGAACTATTGAATGAGGGCAAATTCATAAGAGTTTAGCATATGATTGCGGCTCGAGCACAAACTAGTCATTTAGTAAAGGGAGATAACTTATTTAGATTTAATTGTTCCAATTCTCCAATCTGCGCGCTTTGTGGAGTTGAGCATGAAAGCATTACGCACATTTTATTCAACTGCATGTATCCGACACCAGCACTGGGGGCTGGCAAAGATCATTTACCACGAACATCTTGAATAAAAGCCAAATTCTAGACTGATATTGTGCAATTTAAATAACAAATGCAGAATAAACCCAGTTTTTTATTCCCATAATGAGCTTCAATGGAAAATTAAGTTTTTGTTTTTAACAATTTTCTGTCTTAGTATTACTTAACACTTATACCTAAACATCTTTTTTATAACACTAACGGAAGGACCTAGTCTCAGAGACCGCTATTTTACCCTTTGCGTTTACATTGAGAATTTAAGGTGCAATAACATACAGATTTCTTTAGAAATGGTTTGTTATGTCAATGGCATTGACTTTTCACAAAATAAAATATATTTATAACGAATATAAACTTATATATTGACAAAATAAACAAAAATATTGAATAATAAAAATCGCAAGTACAGTAAACTCCCGATTATCTGTGGAATATTGTGGCCCGACAACGCCGGATAACGAATTCCCCGGATAATCCAAACAATTCTCAAAACGATCGATAATCGATTATTATACCATAAGTTACACAAATAATGACCCCGGTTAATGTAATTCACAAATAATCTTCAGAGGACAAAATAAATACAGAAAATAATTTAAAATGTCGATGTATTTGACGGATTATAACATGTACATTTATATGTCTAACTATTTACAATATGTACCTTAAGTATATGTCAAAAGTAAGTATGTATGTACATATGTAACTTCCTTTACACATAATACTTTCACTTTTTAACAAAAAAATCTGTCACTTTCGTCTTTTTCTTTGTGAGAATTGATTTAGCTTTAATGTGTGATCTAAGTTTCTTGAGAACCATTTTGTCGCACAGTGTCTACTTGTGTCACAAAGCCATAAAGATCGATAATGTATATCACAGACTTGGATAATGCATATGTCACGTCCTAGACTATTTATAGCTGAGATTAGCTGACATTTGTTTACAATCTTATGATACATATTAGGTTTTCGGGCATCCAAGCATTTTGTCATTGTCTCTTATATACAGTAGTCTGCTCGCCCCTTTTATTTCGCTGGCCCGCGTCGGGATGCTTCCCTTTCAATGTAAAAATTAGTATGTACATATTTACATATCTATTCCCTTCATCTTAACTTCTATTAAGCCTTATATGTATTTACGTCGTAATTCACTGTTTGGAAATTTAAACACATGAATCTGATTGGAATAAATATTGGATATTTGTAAAACAATGGCAGACCCCGGATAATCCACAAACCGGTTAATCTGCCCATGGATAATCGGGAGTTTAATGTATACTCTTTAAAATATAAAAAAAGGATTTTTTTAATCTTAAAATGTAAAAAAAGATTATAAATACTATAATATATTCTAAAAGTTAAAAGAAAGACTATGAAATCATATGATGTTTTTTTTCAACAAACAAATTGTAAATGGCATAACAAACAAATATGAACTTTTCTCTTAGCAAAGTAATTTCTCAAGTATTCTGTAAGAAAATATTGTCACATATAGAAATTGAATACATAAATACCTAAATTCTATTTGGTATTATGGAAAAATGCAATATTGTTAAAAATGAAAATGTAAAGTAGTACCTTAGTTACGAATGTTAGGCCGTGTTTAGACCATTTTGTCTTTTGCACACTCAGTACACAGTCTTCTACTACATTCCATGCATATCGGCTTTTCACAGGCTATACACATGTACGCAGTTTTTCGTTGCCTTTGGTAAGGACATGAACGACAAGTTTTTCTTTTTGCCATCTTGTCATTTGGTACTTCTAGCTGTTGTTGTTCTCGTTGTGGCTGATCATACTGTTCTTCCTCTTTCTGATGTTTTCGGTGCCGCTGTTTTTTCGATTGCTGAGTGTTGTTTTCTGCCAAAACTTGTTGTTTATTAGACCTCAAACGTCTTGGAAGATTTTGAACGTCTGCTTTTTTGAAGGGATTGTCGGATCTTGACATCTTCGGTGTACCTGAGAAACTCATATAAATTATAAATGAGTTCACACATGCAATATTAATCATCTGATAGAATACGGCCAGGGGCCATCGCCTAGTTCTTTTACTGCATGTGAACACAGCACACTTCATGTTCAAAAAGTCGACCCCACATTTTGTCTTGTTGTAATAGCACATCATTTCAGGCTTCCGTTTCTCTTCATTTGTCTCGACCCTGAAATGCATTGTGGAAATCAGACACACAGCTCGATTCCTTTTCGGCACATAGCTAAGAATCGTAGTTTGCCCTCTAAATCCATACAGATTTTTAAAAAATGGCCTTGCTAGGTTTGCTAAGAATTTTTCCGGAATAAACTTCTTGTCTTTTCTTACCGTTCCAACATAGGTAAGTTTGCGTTTCAAAAGTTCATCACAAACCTCTAGAGAATTGAACCAGTTATCTGCGGTAACGTTTTGATTTGAACCCTCAATTGGTTTACAAACGCGACTAACGACTAGGGTATGGATACTCGGTTTCTTTTCTTCTTTAGACAATGAAACGATATCACTTCCCTTACCTGTGTACAAATATGCATTTAGCAAATATGAACTTTTTGCATCCGTCAAACATATTACTTTAACGCCATACTTCTTGAGTTTTTGTGGCATATACATTTTGAAACCACATCTGCCCCTGAATGGTATTAACATTTCATCTACTGTCGTTGCGGAAGAGACAGAAATATACATCTTGACAGTTTGATATAAATTTATAAAAAACTTGTGAAATCGGTGCAGCCTTGTCATCTTTTCTTCTTTCCTCCCTTGTGTTGCAATCATCAAATCTCAGGCAAGACGTAAGGATTTATAACGCTTTTCAGACATTGCAGCAGAAAATATTGGGCGGCTGCAAGAGTCTTTTGTAAACAGTGACTGAATCTTTTTCATCATTAGATCGTAACACCGATGATAAAACAAACAGACCTATAAGAGCATTTACCTCTTCAATGCAAGTATCCCTGTAATTACTTTTGTTTGTTTTATCACTGAGCTGTGACCGTACTTTTTGGAGCTTTATATTAGTATTCTCTACTATAATCGACAAAATTTTGTCTTCAAACAAAAAGCTTCCATACATCTGTTTTTAAAAGGTTGTCACCTAATCTCCTTGCACGACCTCTTATTCCTGGTAAGCCAGTACGAATAATATTGCGTGCTGGGGTTTTGACAAAATTTCTAGTAGGCTTGCTTTCCCAAGAATTGGGAGGGCCATGTTCCGTTTTTTTCCTTCTTTCTATGAAAGACTCAGGCTAGTCGTCACGTCCAGTATCTAGTAAAACATTTGCATGGACTTCCCGTAAAAGAAGGTCTTCATCATCATCCAAGTTACCCGGATCACTATCACTACATTCCTGTCCAGACAACACAAAATCGGGATCAGCGTCCAAGTCGTCTATTTCACTACTACTTGGATCGTCAATAACATCACATTTGTCTTCGTTTAACAGTATATGAATTATGTCGCTAAAGTCGGGATCCTTTGCGCAAACATTCTGGCGAGCCATTTTAACACTTTAACTAGCAACATTAAATAGTAAAAGGAAATATAATAAAGAATACATTAGCCGAAACACCGATCTCAAATACACTTATATATGCGGTAACCGAAACACCTGGTCTCTCAGACCACTACGCGAAATACGGTAACAAAAACACACGGTCTCACAGGCCGGTAGGATTTTGACAAACGACACGCCAAGGTTAGAGGATCAAAGCTAACTAAACGAAAGTTGACCATGAGAAAGGGAAGGGGGAGTGAGGCACATATTATGAAGGTCAGCACTGCCACTCACCCAGGGTAGCCACAATCACATAAATAAATTTCCCTTAGTGCCTGTGAGAAAAGTGTTTCGGTAAAGGTGTTAAAACATTTCTTTTTCAAACTTTATTTTTTTATAAAATTAAAACTTTTTTAGTTTTTATTCTTTGTGTAAATTGTCAACTGTTTATGATTTTACATTTAAATCTTATATATTAGAAGCCTTATAGTCTATATCAAAAATAGACATCAATACAGAAATCAATTCTTCTGTAACTTTCAAGACAAAATATGCTTGTGTTCTAGATTTTCTCTACTTGAAGATCTCTAGATCATTGGTTCCCAAACTGGGGTGCACGCCCCCCTTGGGGGCAGAAAGGCAAGTCAGGAGGGCGCGAGGTCGGTTGGAAAGTAATGAGATAAATTAAATATATTTAATATTATAGGAACAAACTTGATGTTCCTAATGACTTGGGTTGTGCCCTCACTCAAATACAACCTCAAGTAGGCATGCTAGTGTAATAAATTTAGTCTCAAGCATCTCACTAACAGATTATTAACTATCAGTTAAAATTTACCTTGTAAATTAAAACTTGAAATGTTATATCACGTTTCTTGTGAAAGTATGTATAAATAAATTTGTTTTTGATATATATATATATATATATATATATATATATATATATACGTACAATATCTGATCCTTTTTCATATGCCCATACCATTTATTTATAGTGTCAAGTGTAGGGGGCGTGGGAGGATATCATCTCGAGGAGGGGGCGTGGACGCAAAATGTTTGGGAACCCCTGCTCTAGATTCTACTTTTTTGATATAGGGTACTAGATGGAATAAACTCTTGATAATAAATATAATATTTAATACTACATATAATTTTATTATAACTAACAAAAGTATAATAAAAGTGACACTTACTTTGTAAATCTAAATGCCTTGAAACTCCTGCTCTTACTAAAGATCTTTCTAATAAAGTGGTTTCTTCTCTCTTTATTTCTCCATCTTCTTCTCCTTCAGGCATATCTACATTTGCATATGCACCTGCATTTCCTTCATTTGAATCTACTTCACCTTCTCCACGAGGTGAATCTTCAAAACTTAACCCTTCTCTAGAGATTTCATCATCAAACATTTCATCATGAGGAGAAGTCTGTTTTAAACAAAGAGTTGTTTTATCATAACATCCGGTTTGCTTAAGAATGAGAAATAAAAATAAAAGTATACCTTTATGTCAATGAAACAATAATTTTTGTACAAAATTTATATCTGTATATTAGAGAAACATTTTCTTATTTCTATACCAAACAATAGGAATTATTTGAAAACAATAGCACTACAGTATATAACTGGGCAGACAATAGGGATAAATTGAAGTTGGATTTCATCGGTCCTGGCACTCAATAGTGATCCTAACTGAGGTCCATAAAAGAATGTACTTTTAAAGCTCATCTCACACAGAGCATTTAAAAAGGCTTACTGCAAAGTACGAGGGTGGTCCACAAAGTAACCGCAGTTTGGGCGTGGCGCAATAAGTAGTGGAGGTAGCGCTGCCATTCTCACATCGGTGTGCGCAGCCGTTCAGTATGCTTCTAGCTGTGCAAGGGAGAGTATCGTACGATCGCGTGTTCTTTTGTTATGACGTAAAAACATGAGCGCCGCGATAGAAAATCCCGCCAAGTGTGAAGTGCGAAGTGTAATAAGATTTCTGTGGTCGAAAAGTAACACAGCAGCTGAAATTCATCGTGAATTGAGTGCGGTGTATGGCCTAAACATTATGAGCGAAGGTGTAGTTCGTCAATGGGTTCGTTTTTTAAAAAATGGAAGAACGAACGTTCATGATGAAGACCGGAGTGGTAAGCCATCTCTCGTCAGTATTAACTTGGTGAACAAAATGGATGAGAAAATTCACGAGAACCGTCGCTTCACAATCTCGGAACTTTCAGATCATTTTCCTGAAATTTCTCAAAGTCTTGTGCATGAGATAGTGACAGAAAAACTAGGCCATCACAAGTTTTGTGCTCGTTGGATTCCAAAAATGCTCACCAATGATTACAAAATGAAAAGAATGAGTTCTGCCATAGACTTTCTTACTCGGTATGACGTTAAAGGAGAAACATTTTTGAACAGGATCGTTACAGGACATGAGACTTGGGTAGCCTATGTGAATGCCGAAACAAAACAACAGTCAATGCAATGGAGTCATACCGCTTCACCAAGCAAGCCAAAGAAAGCTCGCCAATCCTTTTCAGCGAGAAAATTGATGGCTACAGTTTTTTGGGATGTTAAGGGCATCTTGCTCATTGAATTTATGGAGCGTAGTACGACCATTACAGCTGCAGCTTATTGTGAAACCTTAAAACGGCTACGATGAGCGATTCAAAACAAGCGTCGTGGTCTTCTGAGATCTGGCGTTGTGTTTGTCCATGACAATGCCCGCCCTCACACAGCTCAAAAATAACTGAACTTTTGGAAAAGTTTAAATGGGACGTTTTTAACCACCCCCCCCCCTACAGCCCGGACTTGGCTCCCAGTGATTTCCATCTTTTCCCGTACATGAAGCGGTGGCTTGCATCTCAGAAGTTTGCGAGTGATGAAGAGCTTCAAAACGCTGTGACAGGCTGGCTACGTTCTCAGGCGGCAGATTTTTTTAAAGACGGATAAATGCTTTAATTTGTATGGTGAATATGTAGAAAAGTAGAGAAAAGCAGTAGTTTTAACATGTATATAATAAAAGTTTTGTATCTCAACTAGTTTATTTTTTATTTCAAAACAGAGGTTACTTTGTGGACCACCCTCGTATCTGTCTAATTTTATGAAAAGCTTGTAGAACTCACAAAAAAATCAAAGTATTCAAGGGTCCTTGAATTGCTACTGCTCACTTTTTTTACAATGTGTTGTAACACTATTGTTCAGACCAACAGATGGCGGTAACTATAGTATAGGTTACTGCTTTTAGACTACTCTGCTCTCAGTAGTCTAGTTCCTTTGACACTTGTTTTCTTCACGATTATGTCACAGTAGTTGTTTATTATAATACTATAACTCTACTCATTTTAAATGGTAACTTACGACTTTATCCATTTCATGATAGGCTTACTTATTAGCAACAAACTCTCGATTTTCTATTATGAAAGCATAACCTAACATTAACCTAACTAAAAATATTTACAAATACAAGATGGGTATTCAAAAACACCTGAAAAACATTTTCAACACAACTGAAACATATGTTTAAAAAAATTAATTATTTTAATTTAATTATTTTAACTTCTTCTATAGATAGCCAATTTCAAAATAAATCTAGCCATGCCGGAAAAATTAATTTGGATACACCATCCTCATCAGACACTCTGATAATAAAAAAATATTTCCATCTCACAGTAACCATTATCATCAGACATTCTGATAACACACTTCAACTCACAGTAACCATCAGATATTTTGATAACATACTTCAACTCACAGTAACCATCATCATCCGATATTTCGATACCACACTTCAACTCATAGTAAATGACACTTAAAACTCATCAGATAACTGAATAAACTCATTTATAACTTCAGATCTTCAAACTGATGATTCTAAGACAAATGATTCACACACTACTGAAAAACCTACATTTGTGTGTCTGAACAGAATTTTATGGATATTATTATAAATGACAAAAACAAAATTGTACGTAATAGATTTCACCAAATTGTAGAACTTATGGAAAACTGTATTGATTGTGTTATGGGAAAATAGGAAGCTTCATTGATATCTAACTCTAATTGTTCTGGTAGAAGATTTCTAATAGATTAATTATTCTGGGAGGAAAGTTTATCTCTGGCCTTGCCTTATTTTTTATGATAATTAGAGTAATAGTAATAACCTATCTATCAATCAAAACTAACCTCAAGGGAGGGTTTGATACTACAAAAATATAAATACAAAATACCCCAAGAGTTTCAACCATACAAACCAACCATAATTCTTGATGTTTTTATTTTATATAACAACATCTTGTACATAATATAACTTATCAAAATCGTTTATAATATTGATACTATTCCGTTTGAAAGTTAATATGGATAACTTCAGAATAAGTCCTCTTCCTTCAGTTGGATACATTGTTCAGTATAATAAAATTTTCAAAATCAAATTTATGCCAAAACCTTTACTATGTTTGAATATAACATGTGGGGAAGAGTTTTTATCCTTCTTACTATTATTCTCATGTTTACGCACACAAACAAAAATGTTATTCTTTGAGCTTTACATGTATACACACCGCCCCTATCAGCATATCCAATCATGTTGCATCACCGGAGATTTCTTTGGCTGTTCCAGGCCAACCCCTCATATACTGCATGTGGATTACTCATGTATATTTCTGACAATACTCTCTTGTGTACTTCATCTCAAACTCCCCCGTCGACTAAGAGAAGAAATATCTAGCCTCAGGGTGTATGTTACACGTCTATCAGGAGGTACTTAGATGCCACCAGTAGGCTTCTCCTCATAACCAAGAATTGCCTGAACATTGTAGACAGACACTATGAACAAATCCAAAGCCTCTCTCACAAATCCAAAGCCTCTCTCACTTCTGTACAAAATACTCAGCCTGTATGTAGTTCTTCTTCAATGCTCTCTTAGCCTCCCTTTTCAAGCTATGAGCTAAACTCTTCCTGAGAGAGTAAACTCTCTTCACGAGGGAGCTAACTTAACCTAGCCATAAGCGCAATATTTAACATCCATGCATTCCTTGGGTTTGACATTAAGAAGATATCTGCCTTTTCTAGGCCTGATCAGAAGGAATTATCAATAGCCATATTTGGGTTCTATTTCTTTTGCCAAAAGACAATTTCTTCCCAATTGGAGGAATCTTCATTGGGGAAAGACTCCTTCCTACCTAGACAAGACCACTTTGATAGTCTTTAAGTAAAAACAGTTTATGCGATTGTAAAACTTCACTACCTTTCCCAAAAGCCAAGAAAAAATTGTCTGTAAAAGAATAACAAAGGGAGATCATAAGTGCTGGAATTCTTCAACTCTCTTTTTTTCTTGGCCAATGATAAATAATTTACTTTTGAAAAAATTATGCAACATAGTTCATATCAAGTTTCAATAGACTGAAAATAGTGTCAAATAAACAATAGTGCTCATTAGGGCAGTAACATACAACAATAATAGTCATTAGGGCAGTAACATACAAGTAATTACAAAAATACAGCATAATTAATAAAAAAAGGACCAATTAAAATTAAGAAATCTGATATGGGCCTTTCTTTGTTCAAGTCAGTTCGTGTAAAGCACAATCTTGATACAACAGGTCGTAGCACCAAATAAGTCGTAAAGTTAGAAGTTGCAGTGAGGGAAGAGAGAGAGGAACGCTTTTGCCACATATAAATGAGAACACAAGCAGAATTGGGGGAATAACAAAAAATAATATGTTTCAACTGTTGCTGGAGGTTGTAATGGCAGTTTTTGGTTAGAAAGGAGGACAAGGTGAACTACAAAAACCTTTCATCGTCTACTTATAGCTCCAAATATAGGTTGTAAATCGGTGATAAGTACTTCAAAATCCAGTAATGTAAATAGTTATTAACGACTTTAGTTTCCACTGCCCAAGGACTCAAAGGGCCATGAAGAAGATAACCAACACCAAAGAGAACTAGGGACCAAGGAATGAGGAAGAAGACGGTGTGAATTATTAACAAGTCATTTTTATGTCAAATATATACATTATTTCAAGTAAATTCTTTCAAACAAATATTTTTCAAAGTTTACAAAACATAAACCATTCTTCACTCAAAATATAATTTTGTTAATAAAACGTAAAACGTTAATATGTAAAAAGTTTATTTTCAATGTGCAAAATTCTTTTACGTTCATAAAATAAATCATTTTAAAAAACTAAAAATAAAGCCATTTTTGGAGAATAAATTAAGTAAATTCTAACTGAAATTGCTTAAACATGTTTGATTTCAAAGAAACCACCAATAGTAAAATTAATCCAAGTTAAATAAATGGTTTCGACCGAATACTGAGTCATCTTAAATGGCATATATTTATGAAAGCATAAAACATACAGTATACTAACTTTATATGAGTATTTTATGTAATATTTTGTATCTGTATTTTCCGTAGTACTCAAAAAAGTGGAATGTTCTAGACTGTTTTCTTGTGATTATTTTCCTCCAAATTTAGATAGTTCTAATAGTTGTAAGAAAATGTTACTCTACAAGTTAATAATCCACAAAATTGTAATTAACTATAAAGATTAATTCTTATACAATATTAAATAATTTTAATTACCTGTCTTGTAACTTCATTATCATCTGTATTTTCTTGTTTGACTGGCAATGGTTGTGAGTCTTCATCACCACCCTGATTACTGTTTGTATCAGACCCTTCTCCAAGATCATTGGATTTACATATTCTAACAGGTGCGCCTTTTCTTCTTTTAGCCAGTGGTGGTGATACCGATGGCAGTACTTTTCGGGTAACTGGAAGAGGAACAGATTTTGTAGGTGTCAATGGAGGTGGTGGGCCTTTATCTGGCAATGTTGATTGCTCCTCCTATAACATTACATTTCTGAATATTGATTATTAATTTTTTCCCCAATATACCCTTATTTAGTTAAAGTCCTAGAAGGTAACTATGTATAAATGTTGATACATATCTTTTAAACCATTTTTTGCTTCATATTAGGATCAATGAAGGAAATAAATATCTGATATTATACTTGAGAGCGGTGATCTCATTGCTAAGCCATCTATTTGTTTATACATCTTATTATTAAATATTAAATAGTTTTGGTTTGGTATGGTCTTTAGGCATTTTGTAATTTGGTTTATGTATTTGGGGTTGATTTTAAGATAAGTTAATTTGCTTTTTTATTATTTCGATGGTTTTGTTTATTGGTATATTAGAGTACACGTTTGTGATATAAATTTAGTGTTTTTGGTTATGTTTATTGTTTTTAGTCTGTGGGTTAAATTAATTGAGTTTTTTATAGAGTATTTATTTTCCAGTTTGAGTTTGTGTTTTAGGTTATTGGCGATTTTTTGTGATATTTTATAGGCTGGTGCATTTTTGAAATTTATTAAGAGGTCTTATGGGATTGTTGACTTTATGTATTTTGATGAAGGCGTTCATTTTAGGAGAATTTAAACGTTTCAAAAATTTCGAAAAGGGGGATTGTCTATTGAGTATCGGTAAGGGTTTTTTTGGTTGAATAGATTGTTACTGTTTTTTTCCAATTGTACAATTTCGTTTTGGTATTTGTTAATGAGGTCTTTGTTTAATTCAATGGAATTTTGGATTTTATGAATTCTTCTGTTTTTTGTTATATTCTGTTTTTGACATGATTATTGTAGCGTTGCTTTTGTCCCCTTTTGTTGCAATTATTTCATTTTTGAATAGTTTTTCTTTCAATTTGTTTATTTATGTTTTATTTTTGTTGTGATTTTCTTTTGATTTTTTTGCTGATTTTGTGTTTCTAATGTTATCTTGGTTTTCATAATTTATAAGGTTTATTGCCATTTCTGTTTCTACTATGAGGTTTTCTATTGTGCTTTGATGTTGGTTTTTGTGCTATTTTCGAGTATCTTTATTTATCCCTTGGTGAAATTCGTGTTTATAAGGTTTATAAAGCTGGGGTGGAATTTATGGTTCGTTGTGTTATTGTCTATTATTTTGTTTTTCTATTAGTTTGTTAAGTTTAGATTCTTTTTTTTTGCTTACAAAAACACAGGAAACATAATCAATAAAATAAACAAACCGGAAACAATATTTCCCACACTTAATTACAGAATATATGAAGTCGAATGCATGTTTATTGTTTTTTTTAATTATTATCATTTATTATTGAATGAATAAATAATTTAATTTCTATTATATGTAAAACAAAAACTCAGGAATAATTTTAATTCTTTTAATTTTAACAATTTTTTAATTTAAACAATAAATAGATCAAAAAACTTAACAAGTTTTAACGAATAGACAAAACTCAATTCTTAATATGTTAGTTACAAGATTTTATAACCTAGGCTATTTGCTAAGATCTCTTATTATCTCGGGTTTTTATGCATGGGCTATATCTTCTAACTCTTTTTTTAATTAAATAAATTTTAATAAATAAAATTAATTTTAAAATATAGTTTTAATAATTAGCTTCCTGATGTAAAATCTTAAATTTGGAATAAGAAAAAAGGTCCCTAACCTGTTTGAACTGGATTAGGCTTTCTTACTACTAAACTATTATATTATTTCAAGATATTCTAATAATTTACAATTTTAGATTTTCTTATAATTTTCTTTTTATAACTTTAAAAGTTCATTAAAGGTTTATTTTTCTAGCGCAATGTACTTATCGATTTTCGGAGTTTTGCTGGTTGTTCATATAGGATTCAGTTCTCTTTAAGATTTATGTTTCATACACAATTAAATTCTTATTGGTTACTTTAATTATAATAAAATGTATTATAAGTTTTAAATTCACTTATTTTCGTTTTCTTTTGGCCACGTTTCTTCACAAATTCGTATAAATTTGATGATATGCTCCAAACGGGATTTTGGCTTCTAAAAATGGTTTTGCTTCGTTCGGCTGCCCAAGCCAGACTAACGCGTCCTTTTTTTTTTTAAATTTAAACATGGCACTGACTCCTTCACAAATTCCATATTAATTACCCATAAACCTTTGCTTTCATGTAATGAAGTTCCTTTTTCTCCCACTAGAGTCGACTGTAACACTGACCTACTTCCTTGGATTAAATTTAATCAACTAACGTTGGCCATTTTGGATTGCTGCTGATCTAGACCCTGCTTTCATGAAATTGTTTTCAACCGTTTTAATTTGGTTAAAACACTGCTTCACCTATCCCATCCTCAACAAACCTTCCAGTGTTTATTTAATTACTATTATTTGTGTGTGCAGTGTCTTTGTTTTTTTACTTTTGTAATAATTCCGAAATCTGTGTGTTTGGCATGGGTTAATGTAAACTTAAACCCTATCTCACTTCATTGTTTATGATTGTGTTTTACCTTCTTTTTAAGTAATTATTTATGCCCTATGTTAACAAAGTTTACAATTTTTTTTAAATTTTATTATTATTAGATTATCTTGTTCTAATTTTATTTGTTAGGTTATTTGATCCAACAGATTTCCTAATGCATGCTTTCCAGTTCAGAGTTTTTATTACATGTTTTTTTAGGCTTTCTCCTTAAATTAGTTTTAATTTAATCTGACCAATCTCGTAATGAATTTCTCCGATTTCACATTTTGTGTGAGTTATTTCTAATCTATTCTTCCAATTCTTAAACAACATTATATAGCCCATTCTATAAATGTTACAATGTCACCTAATTTAATTTAAATAAAAAATATTCTTAATATCTACATTAATACATGCTTTAAAATTCTCCAAGCTTGATTAAATATACATTTTTTTTAAAATTAAATTTAAATTAACATTTATTCTCTAATTGTCCATTTCCATTAATAACTAACTGAACAAATTCTTATTGAGTAAGTTATACCTCAACACATTTGGCTAACTTATCTTACATTGTTTTTAATCCTTTTATAATTGTCCACTTATAAGTTGTTTATACATTCATCTGTCCACTTTCGTCCACTTATAACTTAATCCTACTGTTCGAGTCAGCGCTCGAAGTTTGAAATTGCTTCTGATCTATCTATTTAACCAGACCAGCTGTGCCCTGACGGTATTGGTCACGTGATCTCTGACCCACTAATCGATATTGGAACAAGTATTGATTTTCTTGACGAACTCTCTGCACCCCCCTCCCCTCATTATTCCTCGTACTTTTCCGCTTCAACACATTGTGAGAAGTTTTGTGGCTCTCGACTAGTGCAGTCCTGTGTTAAACCGCGCCGCTTAATCCGCATGGGTTTTGTTTCAGACAATTTAAAGTACCGCATTCGTTCATTAATATGTGCGTAAAGTTCGAACCGCGTTGATGAACATTTTGAACTATTATTTTCGCCGTTTCGTTAAAGTGTCGCTCGATTTCGCCGGTTGTGCAATCTAAGTGCGTAGACTCGCGGCAAGAACTTAAGTGCTTTGTAAGTTAAACTTTTACTTGTTACTCATGACTTAAATTGAGTTTTTAGTTGCGTGACCGCCTTCAAGACTTCTATGCTGCCTAAGACGACCACAGTACTGTGGAGACTTCAACCTCGATCCTTCAAACGTTGCTTCACTTCTTACCTAGGGTAAGTGCGTAGATAAGGAATATTTAGAATTTGTATTTTATGTTCAGGTTAAATTCAGTGTCGTCGTGTCGTTATTTCTAACTTACTAGATTTTGCTTAGAGCAATTATTAAACTTTCTATGTTATTGGTGATTCATGATTGCGCAACCATAAGTAACCTGGTAGACAATGCTTTGCCGTCCCGCGTTTCATTTCTAACTTTTTGGTCTCTACACAGACCAAACACCTACGATACAATTGTATCTTAATTCTCTAATAATTAAATACTGAGCTGAAAAACTTCAAACTAATTGTCTTAACTGGTTTATGTTATTTTAAACTCACATAATTAGACACTTTTGTCTATCTCCCATCTCTCAATATCTTCAAATATTTCATTAACTTTATAGGTTGATATTTATTATTATATTTACTATATTTCTTAGCTTCCTCCCAACTATTCATCATAATTTTTTTCAATTTAAAATAATTCGTCTTAATCTAACCTCAACCTCACTTCAGTTACAAATCTATCCACTCTATCTGAACACAACTACATTAAATTTAACCCCAAATTTCATATTACTATTACTTTTATTTTTTTATTTTATTTTTTTTTTTAATCTTTATTATATTTATATACTTTGTTAAACATATATGACGGTATTTACCTTATCTCCCCTTATTCACGTAAGCATTTATTTTATTTCAACATATTATTGACGACATCAACACATTAAACCCCTTATTCACGTAGACGTTCATTTTATATAACTTTATTACTTTATACTTATATTTCTCGAAGCTATTTATATATTTTATTTTATTCAAAATTCCCTTTTTTCCAAATTATATTTCCCCTTTTTTATATTGTTATGCTCATCCAGAATATATATTTTTATCTCTGCAGTGCACCCCACTTGTATTCATTCCGTTTTATCTCTGATATCTTTTTTTAATTGAGTTATTTACTATATTTTAAATTGTTACCCTTAGTCACTACTCTGTTATGTTTTGTCAAATCCTTATATTTTTTATTTTGTCTAGTTTGAGTTTATCTCCTTTGTACATCCCCTGTAGTGTTCCCATGATGCAAGGAGATATCACCAGTGCCCTCTAGTTTTCCGAGGTCCTCTGCTCTCCCTCACACTTTCCACTGGTCGATTCCTTTTGTCGTATCTGTATGTTATTTACTTCTGTATTAGGCCTATCTCGGCTTCCTAAATTCCTTGAATCATCTCTGTAAACCCTATACCCTACTTCCCTGGGTTGCGGTTGGATTCTTTCCAGTCCCCTATTCATATGGTCATCTATCCGTCGATTATAGAATTGGACGGTCGGTCTAAATCCGTTTCCAAATCTATTTCTTTTTTCGGTTATTCCTCCTCTATTCATTTGTCCCCCAAAACCATTCTGGTTTGGGAACCTTCTGCCCCCCTGTGGCACTCTCCCTATCTCTAATGCCCACTCTCGGTATCGGTTCGGTTCTACTCTCATGGGTGGTCTTTCCCATGGTCCTCTGTCTCTTTGCCTCATAGTTCTATTCCTATCTTCTATATCCTCCTCATTTAGAAGTCTTTCCATTTCTCTGACCGTTCTAATGTTTGGACCCTCTTTGCGGCTTGTATTTTGTCATCAAAATGTCTGCTCATTTTTCTTACTATTTCCTCTTTGCTTAGGGGAGGTACCATATTCCTTAATAACATTACTCTTTCCATGAAGTAATCCGTTCTGGCTAAATCGCCTGCCTCTCTGTATCTTTCTAATTCGATCCGGTCTTTTATTCCCTCCTGGATCTCTTTTGCCCAATACCTACTTATAAAACGATCCTTCCACTCCTCATAATTTCCTACATCCTCCCTTATCGACTCCCACCATCTGGCTGCCTCAGCCTCTAATGCCTTATCCATATTACTCCGCCATTCATCCTCCCCTTCCTCCATATACCTATCGCCCAATACTTTTTCGAAAAACCTCTCTAACCTTTTAATAAATTCTATAAGATTTCCATTCCTCCCATTGAACTTAGGACCCTTTTCTTGTTTCCCGCACGATACCTGAATTACCCTTATTTGCTCACCCTTATTACCATTATTACTCTCGATTTTTCTCATTCTATCTCCTAACCTTCACTGCTCTCCTAATATTTTCTCCCTATCATCTTCGACTTCCCTAAAACGCTCATCTGTTATCTTTCTTTCCCCCATCACCTTTAATTTTAACTCTTCTAACTCTTCTGTGTTTTTCTCTACTTTGTCCCCCATTTTCTCTATCTCCATTTTAATTACTTCTGTCTCTCTCATTAATGTCTAACTAATTTCCTCCCGATTTTTTGTAACTGTTTCCTCTAATTCCTTATCTTTTTGTTCTAATTCTCTTCTCATCCCGTCCATTATTAAAATATTTTCCCCCTTTATTTGTTCCTTCATCTCCTCAATCATTTTCTTATTATCCTCCCATATTTCATCTGTTATGAATTTTAAATCCTCCTTCATTTCTCTCATTTCGTCACTATTTTCCTCTAATTTCTCATTTAACTTCCGGTTCATATCCTTCATCTCTCCTTTTATTTCGTCTATATTCTCATTTAATTCTTTCTTTAATTCTCTCATATCCTCACTCATTCCATCTATCTTATCTAATTTTTTATTTAGATCCTTTCTCATTTCTTTTAATAAGTTCTGGTTGCTTTCGAACATTTTCTTAATCCACTCATCATTATTACTACTTCCACTTTCACTACCCCTTCGTTCCTGTTCAGTTTGTACAAGTGGTAGTGCCCTAGCTTCCTCTACCTCAATGTTTGGCATATCTGTGCCTTCCATTTCTATTTCCCTTAATTCAAAACTAGTCACTTTTTCCTAGTCCCCTAAAACGACCAGCTCGCCTATAATGTTTTCCTCCCTGTTTTCGACCCCCTCCTGAAAACTAACAAATCTCCCCTGAGCACCCCCTTCTGTTTCTATCGCTTTTTCCGCCTACTCTTTTCTAATTGTTCCCCTTTTTCGGTTTTTTTAGCTTTATTCCCCCGCACATTGTACAATTCCCTTTCATCAGACATATTTTTTTTTTTTTTTTTTTTTTTTTTTTTTTAAGCTGCAAGTAAACTTATTATACAAGAATAAACAATTTATATATATACTATATTCTACTAAACCTAGCATTGACTCTATTCAACTCAGTTTGTTTAATTTTACAATTTTTTTTGTTTATCTATATCCAGTTCAAAATAATTTTTTTTTTTTAATATAAAAAGTTCTAAATTAATTTTGTTTCAAAATCTCTAAATAAACTTTTTCTCTTTTGATATCGAGCCCCACGTTGTTGTGTCAAATATAATGTTTTTTTTTTTTTTTATTATCATTTATTATTGAATGAATGAATAATTTAATTTCTATTAAAATTTAAAACAAAAACTCAGAGGTATTTTAAATTCTTTTAATTTTAACAATTTTTAAATTTAAACAATAAATAGAGCAAAAAATTTAACACGTTTTAACAAAATAGACAAAACTCAATTCTTAATATGTTAGTTACAAGATTTTATAACCTAGGCTATTTGCTAAGATCTCTTATTATCTCGGGTTTTTATGCATGGGCTATATCTTCTAACTCTTTGGGTAATTAAATAAATTTTAATAAATAAAATTAATTTTAAAATATAGTTTTAATAATTAGCTTCCTGATGTAAAATCTTAAATTTGGAATAAGAAAAAAGGTCCCTAACCTGTTTGAACTGGATTAGGCTTTCTTACTACTAAACTATTATATTATTTCAAGATATTCTAATAATTTACAATTTTAGATTTTCTTATAATTTTCTTTTTACAACCTTAAAAGTTCACTAAAGGTTTATTTTTCTAGCGCTATGTACTTATCGATTTTCGGAGTTTTGCTGGTTGTTCATATAGGATTCAGTCCTCTTTAAGATTTATGTTTCACACACAATTTTATTCTTATTGGTTACTTTAATTATAATAAACTGTATTATAAGTTTTAAATTCACTTATTTTCGTTTTCTTTTGGCCACGTTTCTTCACAAATTCGTATAAATTTGATGATATGCTCCAAACGGGATTTTGGCTTCTAAAAATGGTTTTGCTTCGTTCGGCTGCCCAAGCCAGACTAACGCGTCCTTTTTTTTTTTTTTTTAATTTAAACATGTCACTGACTCCTTCACAAATTCCATATTAATTACCCATAAACCTTGCCTTTCATGTAATGAAGTTCCTTTTTCTCCCACTAGAGTCGACTGTAACACTGACCTACTTCCTTGGATTAAATTTAATCAACTAACGTTGGCCATTTTGGATTCCTGCTGATCCAGACCCTGCTTTCATGAAATTGTTTTCAACCGTTCTAATTTGGTTAACACACTGCTTCACCTATCCCATCCTCAACAAACCTTCCAGTGTTTATTTAATTACTATTATTTGTGTGTGTAGTGCCTTTGCTTTTTACTTTTGTAATAATTCCGAAATCTGTGTGTTTGGCATGGGTTAATGTAAACTTAAACCCTAACTCACTTCATTGTTTATAATTGTTTTACCTTCTCTTTCAAGTAATTATTTATGCCCTATGTTAACAAAGTTTACAATTTTTGTTATTTTATTATTATTAGATTATCTTGTTCTAATTTTATTTGTTAGGTTATTTGATCCAACAAATTTCCTAATGCATTCTTTCCAGTTCAGAATTTATTTCATATGTTAAAATTTTTTTTAGGCTTTCACCTTAAATTAATTTTAATTTAATCTAACCAATCTCTTAATGAATTTCTCCGATTTCACATTTTGTGTGAGTTATTTCTAATCTATTCTTACAATTCTTAAACAACATTATATAGCCCATTCTATAAATGTTACAATATAAATGTTATATATATATAAACGAAGTGGCGATGATAACCAACATAGGTTTTTTGCCAGGAAAAAAGGATAAATGAATGTTTGTATGTGTTTATGTTATAGACGCCTAAACCGCTGAGCAGAAGTTGATGAAATTTGGAGGGATTGTTTAACATATTGCCAGGATGATTTGTTTGAGGCTTTATGTAGATCCATTAACAGGGCCCCTTCCCAGAGGCTTAGGATGGTTCAAAAACCGATGTATGTGTGTATGTATGTATCTTATTTGTGTCTATACAGTTAAACAAAAGTTTATACAATTTAAAGGGATTGTTTAACATATTCCCCAAATGGTTCATTTGAAGTTTGGTGTGGATCCATTATTAGGGCTCTGCCCCAGAGGCATAAGATGATTGAAAAACCGATATATATATATATATATATATATATATATATATATTGGTTTTACCAACCAAAACTATATATATATATATATATAGATAGATAGATAGATTTTTTGGACTAGGAGACTGACAGACTTATCTTGGTAAGAGTCCACACTGTAGTCTTGAAATAGAAACACATAAAAGCACTTAAACAATGATATATTTCAACTGGACTCCCCATGGAATCACCCATATCATCAGTCATGTTAAAAATATATCTACAACACTTTGAACAAATAATCAAACCTATACTAAAATACACATAATATTTTACTATGGACAAGGTACGTAGACGATATACTTGTAATATACCAACCTACCATTCACAACGAACACATCATAATACTAAACAAATTAAATACATTTAACGAAAACATACAATTCACCCTTGAAACAGAAACAAACAGAACAATTAAATATCTTGACATTACATTAAATATTAAAATAGAAACTGCAGTACACAGAAAACCAACTTCCAACAACACCAAAATACACTACAAATCTAACCCCCCCCCTACCCCTGGACACAAAAAATTAACACTTATATTAAGTAACACGATAAATAAAACAATAAAATACACACAGGATAACAAACAAAAATTATATGAAGAATTAGATAACATTACAAATATAGCAATAGAAAATGGATACAACAAACACCTTATAACAAATATATACAATAAATTCACAAAAAAACCTAACCTCAACACAACACTACAACCGGAACACAAAAATAATAAAAATTAAAAAATCTACCTAAAAATAAATACACCATTAACAAAATAGAAAAAATAACAAATATATACAACAAAGAATACTATACTCCAACATACAAACCAAACAACAAAATAATAAAATATCTTAGTAACACAAATCACAAAATAAATTAAGAAAAACATAACCTATCAGGAATTTACAACAACTGTAACGCATTTTACACAGGGAAAACAACCAGATCATTTAAAATAAGATTTGAAGAACATTATACAGCATTCAAAAACAAAAATTCAAAAGTATCAAATGTTGCAGTACACCTAATATCACATAAACATGAAATAACAAATTACGAAAATAACCTAACCATACTTGAAATAAATAATAACCCAATAGAACTAAACTCACTAGAAAAATACCACATTTATAAAAACATACACAACAATTTAATGAATCTACAAACAACATATACAGAAGACATACTATTCAAAAACATCATACACGAGACTCAAGATGAAACGTGTATGACGTCAACAAGTACCAACACCACGGACCGAACATCCACACCAGAAAAATTGAGAAAAAGTAATCAGTGATTCGACAATGGTCAAGTGACCGAAAGGCGCCTCATCACACAAGGTAAAATCATTACACTTAATGGTGGATAAAATTACTTACAATAGTAATATATTAACTTATATATATATATATATATATATATATATATATAGAGAGAGAGAGAGAGAGAGAGAGAGAGAGAGAGAGAGAGAGAGATTTTGGACTAGGAGACTGACAGACTTACCTTGGTAAGAGTCCACTCTGTAGTCTTGAAATAGAAACACATAAAAGCACTTAACCAATGATATATTTCAACCACACAGTGATCTTTGTCAATCAAAGAGAAAACAGAATTTGGAGAGATTTATTAACATATTCCCAGGATGGTTCGTGTGAAGTTTGGTTCAGATCCATCCACAGGACTATGCCCCAAAGGCTTAAGATGGTTCAAAAACTGATGTATGTATCTTATGGATGCCTACTCCGCTGAACAGAAGGTTGGTTCAGGTCCATGCACAGGGCTATGCCCCAGAGGCTTAGGATGGTCCAAAAGCTAATGTATGTATGTGAGTATGTATGAATCTTATGGACCCCAAAATCGCTGAACAAAAGTTAATGAAATTTGGAAAGATTTTTTTAACATATTCCCAGAACAGTTCATGTGAAGTCTGGTATAGATCCTTCCACAGGGCTCCGCCCCAGAGGTTTAGGATGGTTCAAAAACCGATGTAAGTATGTATGTATCTTATAAACGCCTAAAATACTGAACATTTTAATGACATTTGGAGAGATTGTTTAACATATTCCCAGGATTGTGGAAGACAAGTAGCAAACGCCATAAACAGCTATTTCGGGATTCACTGAAGGAACTCTGGGTAGAACCTCAGGATAAGATACTGTCTCTTAAAAGGGATAAAGGAAATTACAAAATCCATATTCCTGCAAGAGAGGCATGGGGAGGAGTGTAGACCCGAACATGCTGAAATCTGGTTTACAGATGGGTCCAAGATGAAGGAAGGAGTGGGAGCATGATTTAGTGGACTGAGACACCAATACAGATTTTGTCATCACCTGGAAGACTACAACACTGTTTTCCAGGGGGAGGTGCTCACGATCAAACTATGTGCTGAAGAAATAATAGGGTCTGGCAAGAGGGGCAAGACCATCTGGATTTGCTCGGACAGTCAGGCAGCTCTGAAGGCTTTAAGTAAGACTAGTACCAGCTCTAGACTGATGGCTGAGACTATGTCTTCTCTAGCAGAGCTGAGTAAGTATAATTCGCTCAATCTAACCTGAATTACAGGACATTCTGGCTGGCAAAATAAGGGTGTATAACTCAAGGACCGTTACTGAGGGCAGTGGGCATGCCGCCTCAGGAAGGGCGCAAGAGGATCACAGCACATATAGACAGGTTGTGCAGGGAAGAATAGAATGCAACGTTGGGGTGTAACAAATCGAAGGTAATGTGAGGTTACTCGGAAGACTTGTGGGGCAAAGAAGTACTCTCCATAAGTAGACCACAACTCAGAGTTACTGTAGGGCTGGTCACAGACCATGGGAATCTGAGAGGGTTCCAATACAAAATTGGAAAATCTAAGTCCCCTGTGTGCAAGAGATGCGACGAAGACCAAGAGGAAAGCCCAATCCACATACTCTGTGAGTGCCCTGCTTTGGGAGCTGCAAGGAGGAAGTGGTTTGGCTGGCAGGTATGTACACCAGAAGATATCAGAGGATTTAGCATAAGGTGGGTACTTGATTTCTGCAAAGTGGTAGGTATCCACTAAAAAACCACTAAACAATAATTTGAAACTGAAGGGGCCAATGAAAACATACGAATTAACGAAAAATTTGAATTATGAAAGTTGAAAAATACCCTTTTATTCAAAACAGTCCATCTCTTTTTGTGTCTACAGCGGCCATTTAGCTTCTTTTCAGGTTTCATGTCACTGGTCTATGTTATACACTATAGTTTGAATAAGCAATAAACTTAGCCATAGTGGAATTATAAAACTTGTTATTATTAGCAGTTAACCTATTGTGGATCTAATAACATGCACACCGCCGATACTAGCGGGTATGAATTAATTTCTTGTGTCAATTTAGTTGTATTTCACTTCAAAAATATTCTCACTTATAAAGCACTAAATATTATATTTTTCATCAAGGTGTAATTTTTTGTTTGTTATTTATTATCTTAGTTCATTATTCATTCAATGATTATTATGTGTAATCATAATTAGTAAACACAAATTAAAAGTTACTTACGGTTTGAAGTTTGGTTTAGAATCTAGACTCCCACTATTATCATTTATTTCGTACGTACACAAGAATACACTAATTATAAAAATATTTACACTACTAACCAAGACTGAGTAAAATCTACACCCCTACTGAGCTTCTCACTTCAGCTGACATAAAAACTGCCAAAGGGATCTATTGTATTATGTTTAGACATCTGATAGAAGGTCAGTGGACCATAAGGCAGGGCGTAAGCTAAGACGCATGCGGCGCAGCACACGCAACACAAGTTTTTGTTACCAGCGCATGCTGAGACGTAGCCCACGGCTCACGCATGCCATTTTTGGCTTGAAAATGAAAGATACCGATACCAACTCATTTGAATTTGATATTGAAATTGAGGAACTGGTTCTGTGGCAGAATGAATATATGAAAAAACAAAACACACATGGCTATGTTGGCCCACAGAGTCTATAAGTTTTTTTTTTGTTATAACCTTCATGATTCCCATCGTATATAGCACATGTAACTTGCACAGAGTTATTAAGAGATTTTAAAAATATAGGAGCTAAGTACAATATGTAGACTACGGTTTAGTGTTTGTCTATTACTGACTATATCAACCTATATCGACCATATATATTGAAACATGTATGGCATTAAAAATTTTAAAAATATGAGATTTAAGTACAATATGTAAACTACTGTTGAGTGTTTGTCCATTACCCACTGAATCAAATTGTCATTTAACGACATCTTGGATCCCTAGTTCCACGGCAGTGCTACAAAACTGTAACATGTCGGCCCACACGTGTGCCAGACACAAACACGCATGCGCCTCAGGTTATGCGGCGTCGTTAGAAAATATGGCAGCACAGTTTTCTGCCATGTGTTGCGTTGTGTGCGTTGCACCGCATGTGTCTCAGCTTACGCCCTGCCTAAATATCTTTTTATTTATGCTGTAAGTATCGAGAGTTGATAAATATTCTTTAGAAAGCACAGACGTATAATCTTGTGCATGACATATCAAAAAATAAACTCTTTTCAACCAAACAAATTAATCAAACAATGGAGACATTCAATACTAGCTGGGATAGTCTTTATAAGTGCTACAAATAAATTGTCGTAACTAGATGACCTATTCCATAAACTGCAATAACTGTCAACTGCTTATTTGACGACCCTTACAGAGAATTCCCGTCACTGCTTACGCACAGTCACTTCAAACCAATAACAACAAACTGATGACTGAGCAGAGCGTGATTGATAACTGATTCTCCTGAGTAATGTTTACACACCAAATCTCGTAATCTCGATCTAAATGCAGAGAAATTTTGGATCACTATTGCCACTTGAATTCGAGCCGACGTCCAAACTAAAAATTATGAATTAAAGAAGTTGAACCTCGAATTATCCATAATTATTTTATATTGATAGCACATAAAGTTCAAGGGATCGCCCAAAACTTCAAATTTTCTGCAATTACAAATTAAACATGTTGGAATTATCCAAGTTCTACTGTGTGTGTGTGCGTGTGTGTGTGTATTTAAAAGGAATATGCTGTGAATAGCACATTGTGGAATAAAAATAACTTCTCTCCTTGAGAGCTGAAGATGACCAGTTAAAAGCAGTTACATATACTTGTGCATATACGGTAGAACCCCTCAAATCTGAACTCCCCGCGAATTCCGAACATGATTTGATAAAAACCAAATTTTAAAAATGTATCTAAAATTTAATGAAGTATGTACTGAAAGTTTGCTACTTAAGTAAAATAGGACTGAGATGTGTAATATATTGGAATTGACACTGTAAAAACATGATATAATACTAAGACCTATACTGAAATTGCTTGGAGGAAATAATAGGGCCACTGACAGGATTACTCAGAGGCTGTGTTGCCTTGGGTTACACGCCTGGGCAGTGGCTCAAAACGAAGGTTATCTTTATCCCCAAACCAGGGAGGAAAGGTTACACAGAGGTAAAGGACTTCAGACCTATCAGCCTCACATCTTTCTTGTTAAAGACATTGGAAAGGCTGGTGGACTACTATTTGAAGGAGGGACCTTTGAAGCAGTATCCACTTCATCAGGACCAACACGCCTACCGAACCGGTAGGTCAGTGGAGACTGCGCTGTTGTCAGTCGTAGACTTTATTAAGGGTCAGATCAACAAGGGGATATGTATTGGGGCTTTTCTTGATGTGGAGGGGGCTTTTAATAGTACCTCTAGACTGGCCATCAAGAGAGCAGCTATGGATCATGGGATTTCTGATGGAATTATAAATTGGATTATGAGTTCCTTGGAAAACCGGATAAGCACTGCATCCTGGATGGGGTGCACGATAAATGGGATGGTCTCGGAGGGCTGCCCGAAGGGTGGAGTGTTATCCCCTTTGCTGTGGAGCCTTGTCGTGGACGGCCTACTAAGGACACTCAGTGGAATGGGTGTCAAGGTGGTAGGATATGCGGATGACATAGCTATCCTTGTTAGGGGACCATTTGAAGAGGTCCTCAAAGACCTGCTTCAAGAGGCACTTAAGGTAACAGAAGTATGGTGCAGGGAGAATGCACTATGCATTCAAGGAGAGAAATCTGTGGCACTCATCTTCACTAGGCGATATAAAACAAAATCGCTGGAGATGATGGAAGTTGGTAATACTAAAATAAGCTACGTTGAGAGTGCTAAATATCTGGGAGTTATTCTGGATAGGAAGCTACTCTGGCGTGAGCATTTGGAGGATAAGTGCAAAAAAGCCATAGCTACGTTCTGGCAATGCAGAGGAGCAATAGGCACGAGATGGGGTTTGGGTCCACGTCAAATGAACTGGATTTATTCCGCCATTGTGGTGCCGAGGTTGGTCTTTGCCTCTATCGTCTGGTGGGACAGGGCACAGAAAGAAACAAGTAAAAGAATGCTGGACCGCGCGCAGGGGCTCTTCCTTAGAGGCATAACTGCAACAAGGAGAAGCACACCATGTGCGGCCATGAGGGTTATGTTGGGTTTTCCATCCTTGAGTCTTCAAATTAGGATGGAGGCAATGAAAACTGCATACCGGCTAAGCTGTACTGGGCAGTGGAAGGCAAGTAGCAAACTTCATAAACAGCTATTTGGGGATTCACTGAAGGAGCTCTGGATAGAACCTCAGGATAAGATACTGCCTCTTAAAGGGGAAAAAGGAAACTACAAAATCCTTATTCCTGCAAGAGAGGCATGGGCGGAGTATAGACCCAGACATGGTGAAATCTGGTTCACCGATGGGTTCAAGATGAAGGTAGGAGTGGGAGCAGGATTTAGTGGACCGAGACACCAAGACAGATTTTGTCATCGCCTGGAGGACTACAACTCTGTCTTCCAGGGGGAGGTGCTCGCGATCAAACTATGTACTGAGGAAATAATAGGGTCTGGCAGGAGGGGCAAGACCATCTGGATTTGCTCGGACAGTCAGGCAGCTCTGAAGGCTTTAGGTAAGGCTAGTACCAGCTCTAGGTTGGTGGCTGAGACTATGGCTTCTTTAGCAGAGCTGAGTAAGCATAATTCACTCAACCTAACCTGGATTCCAGGACATTCTGGCTGGATAGGGAATGAGAGAGCTGACGCCTTAGCAAAACAAGGGTGTATAACCCAAGGACCGTTGCTGAGGGCAGTGGGCATGCCGCCTCTGGAGGGGCGCAAGAGGATCATGGCACATATAGACAGGTTGTGCAGGGAAGAATGGAATGTAACCTTGGGGTGTAACAAATCCAAGGTACTGTGGGGTTACTCAGGAGATGTGTGGGGCAAAGAACTACTCTCCTTAAGTAGACATCAACTCAGAGCTACTGTAGAGCTGGTTACAGGCCATGGGAATCTGAGGGGGTTTCAATACAAAATTGGAAAATCTAGGTCCCCTGTATGCAAGAGATGCGACGAGGACCAAGAGGAAAGCCCAATCCACGTACTCTGTGAGTGTCCTGCTTTGGGAGCTGCAAGGAGAAAGTGGTTTGGCTGGCAGGTATGTACACCAGAGGATATCAGAAGATCTAGCATCAGGTGGGTACTTGATTTCTGCAAAGAGGTAGGTATCCACTAAGCTAGTCCTGTGGTAGGGATGGGAAGAGAGTACAAAGGCTACAGCTAAGTGCTCTACACCGATAAGGTCCCTCCGAGTTTTTAGTAGTAGTAAGACCTATACTGTACTACTGTATCACTTCATTACCATAGAATTTATTGACAGTAAAATAAAAAATAAAAAAGACAAACACTAAACTATAAGTTTCACTTAAAAAAAAAAGACACAAATATACATTTTCACTTAAAATCAGTAATCTTCAAATGAGGAAGGGACGTAAACCTTCCCGAGGATGCGATGTTGCACCATCGTGCATTAGCATAAAATCATTGGGTGTTGCAGCTGCATGTTGTTCTACAGAACGCAACACAACGTCGAGAGCAGCGGCAGAATCGGCATGAGTAACAGCATTCATAGAGGCATCTTTTTCCTCGCTATCACTATCTGCTACACTGTCAACGTGTTGATCCTAGACCATAGACACCATGTCATTCTATATTGTTATATAGTGTTGTCCACTTTTCCAGGCAACTGTCATCAGCATCTTCACATCCTGGTACTCTTTGAATAAGCTGAAGGAGCTCAGTTTTATCAATCCGTGTTCCAAGTGGTGTTTCTACACATTCAAGGCTAGGCCAGAGCTTCTACCAAGATTTCTGCAGTAAGGTGTTACTGCATCTGCATAAAATGAATATCTACAAAGATGAACCAGTGTGCAGATTATGCGGGCAAGAACTGGAGACTGCCACACACATTATTTATAGATGTGAAGCACTTGCCGAGAGGCGCTTCAACCTCTTTGGTGATAGTACAGCTCTGGTGGATGCTGAAGGTAAAACACTAGTCAGGAAACTCCTAAACCTGGTAAGAGGGAAGGGGCTATTTGACTAGATCAGGGAGGTAAGTACAATATACCTTAAGGTAGCAGTGCTTCGGGCAGTTTAAACCCACTCCCAAGTTAATAAAAAAAAAGGTGTTACTGATATTATTCCAAGATTCAGCTACCCAGTAAATTACATCCTTTATTGTAATCGTCTTAAGTTTTTCTGGAATAGAAAGGGAACAATCTTCTTCAATTAATAATTGCAGAAGCTTTTTTCTGTAGCTCAATTATATTTTCTACAGCACGCTTTGTTCCATAGGCTGAAGCAACGATGTCACATTAGGTGGGAGAATGTCTTTATGTCTTTACATACCAACCGCAGGTCTAAAGGATGTGAAAGAGCATTGTCTATCAAAAGTAGAACTTTTGGTGGCTGTCTGTTTTTGTTACTTTGAATTAAATTTTGTTACTGAAGGAACAAATTCATTTTTGAACAGCTCCTAGAAAATATTACCCGTCATCCACGCCTTACACTGATTTCTGGAATGAACTGGGAGAAGATTCACGTTCATATTTTTAGCACTTGTGGCTTGGTGGATTAATGGTAGCTTATTTGTTCCTGCTGCGTTATTGTAAGCTAAAACTGTGAGACGCTGTTTGCTTGTTTTAATGCCTGGCGCAGAAGATTCCTCTATAGAAGCAAGCCTATTAGTGGGAAGAGCTTTAAAATTCAATCCAGTCTCGTTCGCATTATAAACTTGCTGGGGTGAGTAATTTTCAGACAAAATAAAATCTGTGAAATTTGTCTAAATATTCTTTTGCAGCAAGATTATCAGCTGATAACCCCCCTCTACTTACCATTAGTTGTCTAATTCCATGCCTTCTCTTCCATCTAGCCAACCATCCATTGCTAGCAGTAAATTCCAAATCCCTTTTCATTAATTTGTTTAACTAAAATGTCTTTTCTTATATTAATGGGCCGCTAATAGGAACTCCTTTCTGCCTCTCTTGTATAAAACATAAAAATACAGCTTCGTCAATTTTCTCATTCACAGAAACTTTTGCGTGATGAGTTTATTCCAAGGACTTTTCACTAGTAGCACTACAAAACTTCAATTTTTGCCCAATTCTTTTTCCAGTCACTTCTGAGACTTCAAGACTACAGAGTGGACTCTTACCAAGGTAAGTCTGTCAGTCTCCTAGTCCAAAAAATCTAAATAATCTTTACCAACCAAAACTAACCTAAATATATATATATATATATATATATGTATTTGATCAAGCTATAATACATAATTGATCAAGCTATAGCTTTAATTTATGAAATAATTAAGAACTAAAGAGATATTTTTACAGAATGATTTAAAAACTTAGTGTCACGAAGATCTAATAGTCAGATGTAAAAGGAGATGCATTATGCCTATTTCCATGATTCTAAATAATAATTCATCCCTAGCCCTTTCCACAATGAGAGCAAAGCCCTGACTGTAACTTTCCTCCAAGGAGTGGATATAGGCGTTATTTAAAATTATATAAACATGTAGTTTTTACACCAAAGTTATTGTCAAAATTGTTTCAAAACTTATTAATTTCACTTTCTAGAATACAGTTTTTTAAAAGAAAAAATCATTCTTTTCTTTAAATTGACCATCAAATATTCATACATGGAGAGATAATCAAAACACTACACAATTACAACATTGGGTCGGTTGAAATGCTGTTGTAGTGTTACAAACAAAATCATTAATTTTGTTAAGCATTAAATACATAAACAGAGAGACTTTAAATATTTTTAAAAACATATAAAATCTTGTATGTTTCTATATTAAAAACATGTCTACGAAAACTTACTTTAAAACTTGAAGCAGCCCCTGTAAGGCCTTTGATTTGCAACAATTCAGCTGTCTGTAAAAAAGATGCTAGTTTCTTTTCCGATACATAAACAACACCTTGGTATATAAAACTCAATAAAGATTCCACATCCTCATGATTTACATCTTTTAATATCACAACTGGGTGTTCACATGGATTTTCCTGAAACAAATTATCTACTGAAAACACACACCTAATTTTTTTCAAATATTTTATTATTTATACAAAATTACAGCAATTCAGTTTCTAAAACTTGTATATACAGATATAATAATTATTTATATAATTTAACAATTTGTTGTGAATACAATTAAAATCTTAACCCTTTGCACGTGAATAACGTGATTTCTCATAAGGATGAAATTTCTGACAGCGTGTATTATAGGAAATAACAATATTTTGTACATGGAAGTCCTAATTGTTAGTTTAAAGTCCACTACAATGTGGGACAATGTTTGTTTGGTGTAAATAAACTCCTCAGCTACGTTTATTGTCCTCGGCCACCTGCTACCGATCCACATTCCGTTGTCGTAGCCACCAGTCGCCATTACGTGTTCCACGCATGCGCGTATGACAGGAATTTTTGGCAAGGCCAACTGTGTCGACTTTGTGTTCGCGTTGCGATTGCTACAATTGTTTACTGTTTCTGTGAGTGACCTTTGTACTGCAAGATTAATTTATTGTTTATTATTTCGTGATAAAATAACTTTAGTTACTGTATTATTTATTGTTTTTTAGTAAATATTAGTTATACACATGACAAATCCATACGATCCTGAAATCAAGGGATCTCCTGAAGAAAGATCGTAGAAAGAAAGACAGGTCGCCACTTCTTATCAAAAAAAAGAGCGAGGAGAGCAAGATGTGTTGTGTGTTTGAAAAAGGGACTTAAGAAAGAAACACTTTACTTTTGTGTCCCACCCAACCTTTCATCCAGATGAGTGTTTTGAACTTTTTTATACACAGGAAACATTTTGAAAAATACATGAGTTACTGTTCAAAAGTTGATATATATTATATTTTGGATCCTTTCTATTTCGTAATATTAGTAAGTATTGTAATATACCATGGGTAATTGATTAGTTGAAATGCATTTCAACCTTTCATCCAGATGAGTGTTTTGAACTTTTTCATACACAGGAAACATTTTCAAAAATACATGAGTTACTGTTCAAAAGTTGATATATATTATATTTTGGATCCTTTCTATTTCGTAATATTAGTAAGTATTGTAATATACCATGGGTAATTGATTAGTTGAAATGCATTTATTGATATCTTGAATTAGCCAAATATGTTTATATCTGAAACTTAATTTTTAATGATTAATCTGTAAAAAAATAATAAAAACAACTGGTTTAATATTTTTTGGTTCAAATACATCTTCAACCTTTTACGATGTACTGCACAAAGTCAGACATCTGGCTTAGTTGATAGATAGCTGTTTATGTGAACTTATCCTTATTCATGATCACCTTTATTTACTTAGTGTTTTCCTTTTAATTTTGTTCTGACATATACTGTTATATACATAAATTGGTTTCTAATAGGCTTACAACGTATGGACTAAGGCCTACTGCGCGACTTGCCCAAATAACCCGGGATTACATCCAAACATTTACTTCGAAAAGTTTCACACTGTCAAAAACTATAACAATAAATTGAACAGTTTTTCAAGTGGTCAAATAAAGGAGTATGTGTAAATAATTTCAGCCTAAACAAATTAAACCATTTTTAATAGGCCTAAATGACATTTTTCAATAATTTATATTTAGACCTATATACTTTATTTGGTACCTACTTTTGTAAATATATTTTAAATATAATGTTTAATGCAATTTGCTTTTGTTTTAAAATAATTACATCAAAATGAACTATTATGTCACATTCAAACCTAGTTACAGCTGAGTATTATAGTAGGTAATACATATTCTTGGCATTTTTATGCATGAGCATAGTTTTACATTTTTTATAATAAATATTACAAATAGATTTTTGTAATACTACTTATGCATATATTTTTATTCAGTATTACTTTGGGCTTTAAATAAATGACTATAGTTCATCATAAGGAAAGTTCTATGTCATCAAAAAAAGCTAAATATAAAGTTTTCTCTATAATAGAAAAATCAAAAATAACAACATTTTAACAGGCCTAGTAAGTTAACATTTTATGTTTTCAACATATAAACCTCATATTACTGTTCTTCATTTCATTCTGAACACAGTGGTGTATAATAATATATATTTACTTGAAGTTTTAATTTCTTAGTGAATAATTAAATGTACATGTGCAAAGCACATGCTAACTAATTGGATCTGGTGGAGTGGTCGGTGACCAAATAATTGGAGTCCATAAGGTTTAGAACTCAGAATTCAATAGAACTTTGAATAATTAAAAAAAAGTTTTTTTTACCTAATAGCACGTAATCTGTTAATTGCTCATTATATGTCTAGTGTGCTAAGGGTTAGCTTTAATGATTTTAACAATTCTTCTTGGAAATCTAATGTTAATCTCAGTAAAAGCAACATATAAATTACATGAAATTATGTGTACAGAAATATGATGTGTCAAAAGCCTAATTTTTGTTTCATCAGTCAATTTTTTGTTACATACTTTCCTAAAATAATAATGTTTCATAATAGAATAAAATATCTCATTAAGTGTTTTTCACCCTAAACCTTTCTTTAAATAAGATTAACAGGCTGGAATACAACCAGATTGTTTGTACAACCAAATAATATGAAATAAACAAATTATACCCAACACACACACTCAACACTTCATTATACTATAATGCAAACATACGAGGTGTTATCAAAAAATATGGTGAATAATTTTTTACTTAAAAAGTAATCAATGTAGGTTGAATTCAATTTAATCTCCTTTAAAGTATTGTCCTTAACTGGCAATGCACTTATCCCCACATTGAATCCATGATTGGAAATATTTCTTAAAGGCTTCCTTTCTGGTAACATTCTGGTGTCAAAACGTTTTTCTTTAAGAACAGTTTTAATTTTTGGATAGATCAAGAAGTCGGATGGTGCTAAATCGGATGAGTATGGTGGATGTGGACAGACAGGAACACTTTTTTCAACCAAAATCACATGAATGAGAAGCGAGTCTGATATGACACATTGTCGTGATAAAAAAGAAAGCCATTCGCTCATTTTTCTGAACCGTACGAGATGTTAAGATCTTCTGACAGCTCTCGAATAGTCATTCACCTGTTTGAACAAACCATTGTTTCTACTTTTTGCACATTGTCATCTATTTTTTAGATTAATGGATATCCTGAACCGACCCATTTCCGTTTTAAAATTGGTCATGTCACTTGTACACAGTCTTCAGAGTTACCCCATTGTTGCCATACACAGATTTTAACATTTTGTGAGCTTCCTTGGCATTCTTTTGCAACTTAAAACAAAACTTAATGTTAATGCATTGTTCGAAATCCATGATATGCGACATGCATGATAAACACAACCTCACTCTAGCAGTCGACTGACAAGCTCCAGTGTGTTGAAACTTGTTGCTACCTGTCTGAACAGATCACGCTATTAGACAAATTACATTATATGGATGTAGCGTCAGCAGTTGCTGCTATAAAAATTCATTCAACATATTTTTTGATCACACCTCATACTATTTGACTACACTAAAATTTCATAACCCCCCCCCCTTATAATTTTGGCACCACCATTCTACCCTAAAAAACCATATCAGGTACAGTCCTAGTCAATAATAAAAAAACATTCATTAAGACAGCCAACCACATCATAATATCAACATTACAGGTTATTAAAAGCAAATTAATAAATACATATTATATATATATATATATATATATATATATATATATATATATATATATATATATATATATATATATATATAATAAATTAAAAACATTTCTAAAACAAGAATACTTTTAATGAATATATTTATTCAAAGCTTTTCACCGATAAAATAGTACCAGCATCTTCAGGAAAATAATTATCTAATAAAATATTTTTACAAAATTAAATCATATGTGCTCATAATTTTGTAAAAATATTTTATTAGATAATTATTTTCCTGGTACTATTTTATCGGCGAAAAGCTTTGAATAATTATATTCATTAAAAGTATTCTTGTTTTTGAAATATTTTTAATTTATTAACTATATTACAAGAAAACATATCACCATATTTAATATATATATATATATATATATATATATATATACAATAATAAGGGGGAGTCATTTTAACTAACAATAAATAAACCTTACCTTAAAAACATTCCTAAAATAAGCGCTGCAAGCAGACAATATAACTTTGTGAGCTCTAAATTTCTGGCCCTCACAAGATAACGTAACATCAACTAAATATTCCTCAGTCCTTAGTATGTCTAACTCGCTCACCATATTACTCTGATAATTGTTCCATCGCAGACAGAAATGATCTGCTGCCATATTTGTGTGACTAAAAACCCTAAAATTGAGTGAATCTTTAATAAGTCAACATGCTCTCTGTTACAGATAAATTCAAGATACAATGTTCTAACTAACATACAAACATGCACCGATACATAAGAATACTTCACACAAGTAGTGTACAAACATATCTGTATCTCTTTAACCAATTTACAATGAAAAGTTAGATTAAATGTTAAAAAATACTTTACACAAGTTGCCTGGAAAACGAAATAATACACATTATAGCTGCAAGATGCTAACCCAAAAACTTATTATTGAAAAATCACCAAGTATCATGGCATGTTTCACTGTTTTGCAGAAGAACTTTTAAAAAGTTGTAATAAATATATATATATTAAATATATTGTATTAAATATAATTTCATTTTAAAGCTGGAGAATTTTTAACGCTTTATTAAGTACTTCTGAATTAATTTTTTGTGAATTTAAACTAAAATAATTTAGCCATATCGATCGAATCATATTGTGAGTTATTAAATAAAATTGTTTATTACAGATAACGAAAGTCAATTATTTGGAGTCAAAATCCTAGAAATCAGGCTAAGAAAACAACCTTCAATGGACCGGAATGTACATTTTCTTTCTTTCTTATACGAAGCAACTTCTGTTTTGATTTTTTTTGTATGCAACAATTTTTATTCCACTGAATCAATGAATAATTTACACTTAACATTTGTCCCATGTCCATAAAGTTCAAGACATATAAATAACTGAATTAAAGAATAATTTTGTTTAATTTTTCTGGTGCAAATTAAAGAAATTTTCAACTGAAAATAAAGTTAATGAGATGGTTGGAAAATTATGTTAATTTAACCAAAAGTTGTCATTAAATAAATTTGTAAAAAATACTTTTCGATGTTAACAAAATTGTCAATTAAAGATTGAAGAATCTTTTTTCTTAAGCATTAAAAAACCTCAATTGTATGACTTTTTTAGCAGGGGGTGTATTATTAAATGAACAACAAATTTTTTTAGAACTTTTATTTTTTATAAAAATTCTAAATTTTATTAATGATTTTAAAAGCTGGCACTTAGAAGTTTATAAACAGACAAATTTTTGATTCAATAAACATAAACAAAACTTTTGTCAATCAACCAATACTTGTTTAATGATTTATTTATGACCCGTCATATGCTTTTAAATTCCAAAAATAAATCATAAATTCTTGTCTATTGTTTCTACTTTTTAAAATACCAAGCCAAATTATATGTGGCTCAGGTATAAAGTAAAAGCGGCGAAATGCTGTGAGCAATATAAAGTCTCTTGAAGAAATTCAGCATGGGACTTTTGTTTTTTTTTCTATCGATAGTATATTATCACCTACGACTCAAAGGGATAAAAAATAGATGATTTTAATACAAACTTAAAAATAAAAGACAATTTTAATTTTAGGATGTAATTATGTTCAGAAGGAAACACATTGACTAAAGTTAGACTGAACGACGGCCAGATCTCATTCTTGTAATTGCCAACTTGGCCTAATCTCTGATTTTTGCTAATTTTTATGTTTATACCTAACTTCCAGAAATGCCTAATTATCTAAAGTGACAAACTACAGGATCCTAAAGTAACAGGTTTTTACTGCATAGTAAAATAATAATTAGGAAAACGTCTCGCACATTTTTTACAAAATAATTCATTTTATTGTGACAAACTGTTCTAATCTATTCAACAATAAGGACACATATATTCTTGAAAAAAACATTTCTGAAAACGATTTGCAGGTGGGAAATATGCTTGGTCTCTAAATCGAACTGAGTGGAAATGGTGAAATCGATGTGCTTCAAGTAGCCAATTGTGAGAAATGGCATGCTTTTACATAATGGGGGCAATTAGTGTCAATTTACGGAAGAGACACAGCTATAGTTTGTGCTAAAGAGAAATCAAATTTGGGTTATCATCATAGGATTGAAATATTAAGTCTTTAAACATCCTTAAGCAGGGCCAAATTAATTTTTTTATTCTTATCTTTAAAAAATTATTTCCTTAAACAAAGGAACTATTTAATTTTAAGTTAAAAGAAGGAACTAATCACACCAAATCAAAGATGCACCAGAACTATTCATTATACATTTAAATAAATCTTGGATAAGCTGTTGTATAAATTTTATTAAATATTACAATAGCTAACTGTTTTTGAGCCTTGTGTTTGCAAAAGCAATAATAAAAGATAAAGTGTTCAAAAATGTTAGTTTTCATTGACAATGGTAATTAAATTATTAAATGATTGAGGCTCCCTAAAGCAACAGGAAATCAAGAAAGGATAAACTGGTATTAAACAGAAGTTATAGAAGAGATAACTTCGATTTGCTTGGGGTAAGTCATTTAGAACCTTTAAATAAATCTAAATCCGATTAGAGGTGTCACTGGTATGGAAAACAACAAAAACTCTGTGTTATATTATTGTACAATAAAAATATCTTGGTAAATTTTGCAGTGGTAAAAACTCTTCTAGAGCAGTACTTGCTCAGTCTACTCTTTCCTTCATATTGTAGACAGATTAACTATCAAATACCCCCCAGATGCAGAGGTACATTATGTGAGCCAGCAACCAAACTTACACATATGTAGATATCATGATGAATCACTGACTTATTGTAATTTCAACTAAAGATTTGTGTTGCACACTTAATGTATCATTTATGTATGCACAATAAATACATAAGATATTTTTAATATAGCCTTTCTTTTTGACTTGCCTCATATCTAGACCAATGAACCAATTGGTCTGAGAATCACATATTACAGTAAGTTACGAAATCAGCTTTAAAAGATTGAGTTTGTTTAAGATTAAAATGCAGAACAGATTCATTAAACCAGATGTCACTTATAGGAGACTATTTTTTTTTTAATTATATCGGCCAGCACATAAACAGGTCGGTATACGATGCACTGGTGAGGAGCCTAAATAGCTTCTGACGATAATTTATACTTTCTCCCAAGTGGAATTTCTCTTAAATGTTTTACAAAAGAACTGTAAATAATGTAGAGGTATCAGTAATATTTATAATACTGACTAATCAAAAGTAAACAAATACCCTATCCTAACAAAGAAATGCTTGAAATGAGACTTCTGGTCCTTAAAACAACCTCAAAATGCTTTCAATATCAATCTGAATGAAGACTTTCTAACCAAAAGTATGATAAAACAAATTTTCATTGAAAAAGAAGTATGAAAAACAAATGCACTGTCATTGAATTTTGCATTACAGTAGCCACAGTGAACAAGTCGACTGATTTGTAATTGCTGTCAAGAAACTTAAACCTGTATGGAATCAGTTTATTTCTTTTATAACGTTTTACAGTTTTTCCTCCACTTTATTTGCAATCTAATCACTTCAAGATGACTTTTTTACAAAACACTTTTATTAAAACTGACAACGCTCAGTCTGAAGTAGTGTGTTATAGTGAGATTCTACAATAAATACAAGCTATGAGCAATGTTTCCTTGTACTGCACATCATATACTCAGATGGTATAAAAATATATTTCTATTGTGATAAGCGTAGTGTGTGGTAAGGGAAACTGTGATTATCGGTCTTTCACTCAATCAGAAATACATGGATACATCATTTGGATTTCTTTAGGTCGGTGGGAAATGTTAGGAACAGGACTGGAAAATTAAAAACAGGGGACTTTTTTTTGTTTTTCTCACAAATCCGTAAAAGGACCACTTGGTGCTTAGATATACTGCCATGTGCTTCTTCTTCAGGCAGTCACAATGAGCCCATTATAATACATAGAGGTAGTGTTTTTAATCTTTTTAAGGTATCATAAAAAGGTATACATTTTAAGTAGTATAAGAGTAATACCAAAGAGTGCTAGATATAGTTTGATTTAAATAACACTAGCAGAGTACCTGTCCTTAGTACGGGGATTTGTATTGATTTCATTTGTATTTGGGTTGAATTTAATTTCCCAATAAATATATCAAACTACAGTTTATAAACCTACAATTAAAGGAGTTTCCAGGACCAGTGGAGCGGTGCCCTGACAGAATGTTTAAATAAAAATGTTAACCAGGGACCTTTAGAGTGCCCATGTAAAATTTCCATGTGAAATTTATTTCCCATTCCCATGTGTTCGATATTATGGTAAAAAAGTATACCTGGTGACGCAGAAAAAAATCACCAATTATACCGGGCATCATCAGGGATACAAAAAAAAAATGAAAACTCTTGCTCAGACAATTAAATATCATTTTTATCAAATAAAGGTTAGGTAAAAATTCAGTGAGGAGTAGTAAGAAGTGCTATGTCCGCGTTTAACGGTGCGCCGTACTACGTATACACTTATTCAAATATACCTATTAAATCTGCAGTGAGGATGGATTTGATTGTAATTTTATACATTACTATATACCTATATTAGAATATACCTGTAAAGTGTCCAGTCAGGATAAATTTAGTTGTAATTTTATACATTACCTAATTAGACGTCTACTTCTGCGGAGTAGTAATTTTTACCAGGTGACATCATGTGATCTCTATTCTAGCCTTACAAGTGTACATTTAGTTAAATGCATAAAATTACAACTAAATCTAAACTAACTGGATATTTCATACGTATTTAAAATTAACCTTCCGTGGCAATAACAAACAATAGTTATCAATATAGCTTCAGAACATGTTTTTGATTCATTTTATATGCATTATATTGTAGGTGGGCAATGTACATTTTTACCAGTACTATTAGCACTACATTTGGGGGAATTACAATTTTCTAAAACTGTAAATTTTTGGGTCGTGAGCGAGTTTTCATAATTTTTTTCGTATCTGATGATTTTCTACGTCGCCCGGTATAATTTTTTTTGTAAAATCAAACACGAGGGAACAGGAAATAAATACAGTACCAACTTGATGACGTGACTGTGCAGGTGATTATCAGCTGATTAAGCGAAAGTTAAGTATTAAATGAAGTATAGATAATTGAATGTTAAGGGGGTTTTCAAGGCCCATGGTGCTCAGACGGAATTTCTAAATAAAAATATGCCTGTTTGTTAACCAGGGATCCTAAGAATATCCATGTAAAATTTCAGCTCAATGGGTCAAGTAGTTTTTTACGTGATTGAAGTCACACACACACACCATTAGATTTTTATATAATAGTATAGATACATCCTAAACAAGATTAAAATTACTTTTAATATCAAAATACACAAATCGTGGTTAAAATTTGTAACAATGTACCAAGACAAAATAAACTGTAAAAACTAAAAGATTTTTTTTAATAAAACAGAACATGTTTTATTTATAACAACACACATAAATGTATCTATCATACAACTGTCCTAGCTAACAATTGGTTAGCTATGAAATGTCCAGACAGAATAAGTTTGATTATACAAAAATTATAATTTTACTAACAATAACACAGAACACCAACTGTTTCACTCTCTTCGTACTTTAAATATAGGCTAGTTAGTGAATGAGAGAATTTCATAATATTAATATACATAAAGTAAGTTTAAAATGTTCATATTTTGCTGGCAGTGAACAAAGTTTTAATTTAAATATTATATAAGCTCTCCTACATTTATATATTTAATAAGTTATAAAAGTACAACTAATAATTTATACTAATATAAAGAATTATTGTTCTATTTATAAGTTTCATAGAGTACAAAAATAGTAATAGATTTTGCTGGCAGTGAACGTATGTTTACAAGCCAATGTTTTTACCATTTTTATTTCCTGGGGATATTGTGCGATAGGGAGTTAGAACATTCCTTGGCATATAAAAAATTGTTTCTATATAATATTATATTGGTTTTTGAGGCTGTGGAAGGTACCTGTTTATTAACTTTTATGTAGCACTATTTTCTGGCGCGCAGAGAATTATGTTATGTATTCTTCCGCGGAAAATATCTGTATGTTTTAAATTTTGAAGGTAATTGTGTAATTTCAAAGACCAAAATAATAATATAAAAACAAAATTTTGATATGCCAACGAATGTTCTCATTCCCTATCGCACAATAACCCGAGGAAATGAAATTGTCAAAACAATGGCATCCGTAACATTTGTTCACTGCCAGCAAAAATTATAAATATTTGTCTATTCTATGGATCCTATACATAGAATAATAACTCTTGATATTATTATAAATTAGTATAAATTATCAATTTTACTTTTATAACTTATGAAACATATAAATGTAAGAGATATTATATAATATTTCAATTAAAACTTTTACAGTTTAACTCTGTTAGAGTAAATATTCAATGTTTTGTATTTGTCAATATCAATGGTAGTTATGTAATACTAATTGAAGTTATAAGTCTGTATATTTGTAACTTCTCTTCATCTGCTATTGTGCTTTAATAACATTTTTGAACTTTATAAAGTATTACTATTCTTTCATCAGTATATCTCAAGAAAATGAAGTATAATATTTTCAATACTCGCCGTTGATGTTTTAGATTTTTAAGGTAGTTTTGTTATACTAGCCAAAGATAAAAGTCGGTCTATTTGTAATTATTTGCGTAGTATATGTACATTAGCTTAGTTATATATACATTTATAAGTAACATAGTTCGAAAAATATTACTTGCGTGCATATTCGAAACTTTACTTCTATGTTGGAAAATTACAAAATTATACTTAGTTATGAAAGAAATACTAATTGTTAATGTTTTGAATTATTAAGGTTGCTGTGCAATATTAATTGAATATATAATAATTATTTTTACTTTCAGTTTGTTTCTTAATGATTGGGAAACCAGTGTACGGCCAGATGTTTTGTACGTAATAATTTTCATTTGGAAGGCTGGCTACATGTTCTTATTTTAGCGGCAGAATCCTATATCTGCAGGTTATCTGTCAATAGCTGTGTGTAGAATTTAAGTGCAATAATTTCTGTTTTGTGCGTGAAATAGTGTGTGTAAGTGAATTTCGTGTGTGAAATAGTGTCTGTAAGTGTTTGTATGCTTCTGGTAAGTAGTTTTAATGCGGGATTTTAATAAATCTTTGTGTGTGGTGAGGGTTAGTTAACGTTGATTTTTGCTATTTCTGCCACCTACGATATTTTGGGATATTGTTCAAAATCACGAAAAAATACGATATCCACGCGAAATAATTAGTCAAAGCATAAAAATTAGTACAAAATGTTTTTTTCTCGGAGCCCTAAGATAGGTCTAAATAGTGTGCACCGTGACGTCAGAGACATTTGTATCACTCCGCGCCTATTCACAACTTGTGCTTCCGCCAAAAAAAATTTCCCCTACTTTAAACTCCAAAAAAGTAACTTTCCTCGAAGGAAAAAAATTTTTTTTTGGTGGATATCGTACCTTTTCGTGCTTTTGAACAATAATCCAAAATATCGTGTGGGGCCGCCGTAATAAAAAACAACCTTATTTTGAAATTATGCAACTAAATACTGCTTAGGTTAATGTGTCACTTTAAAATTGTATACATCTCAAGAAATGACAAACCTCATAGATCATATATGCTAAGTGCTACTTTTTGGAAGATTCTTTTAATTTTATAAGTGTAAATTTTATTTAACTTAACTAAAAATCCTAATTTAAAATGAAATATAATTTGGTTGCACCTAATTAGACTAAGTATCTTTCAAACAATTCTGTTGGAAATTAAACTAACTTCTAATAGCAAAAATTAAACATGTTTCTCAGTTGGGTGGCTTGTTATTTATAAAACAAATGCGGGAGCCTAGAGCTAGGTATTCCAAATAGGGCACCCTAGTTATTTTATTTACACGAATTGTTCATAATTGTAAATAGCTCTAAACTATATCACATTTAAAAATCAACTCACTCAAATTTAAGTAAATATATGGCAGACTTTGTATCTTAAACATAGGGTTTGTTTAACCCTTTAACTATTTTCTAACCTGTATTCCTTATGGCAAGAAATTAAACACTCTATTATAAATGAAAGGCTTGTTGTTTTTAATAAATATTAATGTTTTTAAATTTCTCTCCTAACATTATACTATTCCTTATTATTTACATTAGAAACAAATAAATATAAACACAAAACAAAACTCACCTCCGAACAAGAATACATACAAAATGGCGTCTTATTACATTTAGCTTTCTTCTTCTTCCTCTTCTTTATTTAATTATTATGAACTACATTTTAAGAGCCTTTTACTATTCTAGTTACAATTTATTCATTTTTAATATTATTTTTAAATTTTTTTCCAACTAATTTTTAGAATATACATTTTTAAAATTATATATATTAGAGTATGGTATTATTATAAAGTTGTATACAGTATCATTGAACAATCTATATAATGATTTGTATAAAGGTATGGCATATAACCACTAAAACATTTCTTACTATTTTACGTAGTACTAGATGATTCCTCATAGAAATTCTGTGGTTATTTACTATACAACCATGATTAATAAATTCTATGGCTTAGACATTAGCCATTAATTTAAAATTCATAAAATTCAAAATGACCAGGTGCATGCCACTTTCAAATCTTCTCCTTGGATTCAAAATCCACGAATGACTAACGAATTTTTCATATGGATCAAGTGATTTGCAACTGGAGTTTGGGACCAGTTGCAGCTGCAATTTTTTTGATTAACCTTGAAATTATCTAGAGTGGGGGTAGACAGAAGGGTTGACTGAAGTCAAGTTTCAAAAAGGTTGCATGCACTCTAATAGAGTCGGCCATCATTCAACCGTTTTTCCCGGCCACAAAATAGTTGTTATCGTGCTTGAACATAGAAAGTGAGTTTGTACTTTGTTTGAGATAATATGAGTGATTAAGGACTTTATATAAAATTTGTTGGAGAGGTATGAAAGTGCTTCATAATTAACTACAAACTTTATGATTATGACAGAAAAAATTGACTGAAAAAGCTTGGCAAAAGGTTGCATCAAAACTAAGCTTGAGGAATATTTTATATATCATGTTATATGAGGTTATAGATATAATATAATTAAATTTACAAAGTTCATCATATTAAAAAATTGTAGCAAAATTTGGAATACTGTATCGTGTATTGTAACTACCAGGTTTGAGAGCTGTATGGAAAAATAAAATAGCTTAGCAAATATTTTTTTACACTTATTGCCAAAGAACCATTGTTTATTTGAAGTTGCTTTTGACATGATCCTTCTAATGATTCATTTCTGTCTACAGAGTCTTCAGTCGTCTACTGATTCATTTCTGTCCTGTTGTCCATTCCCTCTCTTTTACATACATAGTTGTGTAGGATGCAAGCTTCTTTTACAAAAACATTCACTGTTTCAGTATTGTGACATTTTATGGGTTCATTCACCACCTTGAACTTTTCTGTAGGCATTCTGTACATTTATTTTATGGTTTTCCCTCTATGACAACTTATAGTTCAATATCCATTCAACAAACAATATTAACAAGAAAGATGCTTGGAAAATGTTGCTTCTCAACTTAATACCTTAATTCAAAAAATTGAGGGATTCACAAATCAAACTATTTAAATGTAATGTGGTGAGTCTTATCAAGGACATTTCAGTCCCACTTACAGTCACAAAACTGACAGACATTCCAGCATTTCAAGTGCCTCTGAATACAAATGTACCTCTAGAACCAAAAGGAAATCACCTTTTGTACCACAACAGCGATGACAAACAGCATTCAAGACATAAAATACAACTTAATTCTATTTTTAAAATTTGATTTATGCCACCAGATATATTTGAGTTGATGTCAGTTTCTCAATCAAATATTAGTCCACCCGGATTGAATGAATCAGCAGAAGTTTTGAGAACTAGAAACAAGTCAGATCCAGTGATAAAAGGCTTTTCTCTAGAATAAAAGAAGTACCCGGTATTGCAGGGTTTCCTGGTGTGATTCTTTGACTTAATCCAGAAGGCAGAGAAGCACACATAGCCTGTCCTCCTAGTAGTTTGTCATTTCCTAGCAATTTTGCAGGGGCTGTGGTAAAGTTGATTCCAAAGCAACAGGATTGTAATCACCCAAGTAAAACTAGGCCGATTGCACTAGCTAATACCCATGGGAAAGCTCTATCCTCCATCATTTTGAAGGGGATTGGTGGCCACATGAAAAGGAACAACTTTCTTAAACAGATTCTTCAAAAGGCCTTTATTCGGCATGTTTCGGGTTGTCTCAAACATACAGCAGTGCTGTCAGAAGCATAGGAAAATGGTAAAAATAATGAGAGACACATTTTTATTGCTTTGCTGGATCTGGGTAATTCCTTTGGTTCTATTCAAAATAACCTGCTGCAAATGAGCTTGTGTCATTATGGTGTGCATTTGGAGATTCGTACGTTAATATTTACCTAATATAACTCTCTACGATTCTTGATTCAGTCAAGAAAGTGGGAGACTTATGTTATTTCCAGTGAAAAGGGGTCGTTTCAATAATACCTTTTGCCACACAATGCCTTCGTGGGGGTGTCTATTTTATTGTATGATTTGTTGAAGAATGACCCTAATAATGGTTTATATTGCCTAAGGAAGGGTAGATTGAAACTTCCGGCACTGTTGGCATTTGCTGATGATCTTATTTTGGAGTGTCATACACAGAAAACTGTCTTGGCTTATGGGAGACATTGAGTTTTGCAACTGGACAAAGTGTCTTTACTTAAAACTACAAAGTGTAGATATTTCACCTTGGCAAGGAAAAGAAGAGTCTTTGGGGAAGATATACTTTTGGGTGAAGAATGCAAGAATTCTTTCAATTGGGAAATAAGCTTCCTTCAAATTCTTGTGCAAATTTGTCCAATGGCAGGGGAAACATGATCCACATACAGCTATCGATTGTTTCTTTCGACCAGAAAGGATGAATAGTCTTCCACTTTTGGGTTTAAGAAAGGCTTGAATTTATAAGACTTTCTTATATAAGTGCTAGGGCCCTCCATAGCCTGGTCTGCAATCCTGGACAAGTCTTTGTTGTTTGCTGGATAACACACGGATTTTATTCAGTGGGCCCTCAGCCGAAGTGATTCCATTTAAGCTTGTCCAACCTTCTTTATGTTTTAAATTTTGTATTTTCTAATAATTAGTAAATACAAAAATCATACCTTAGAGTTTTTAGCATACTTTCATCTCCAGTAACGCATTCCTTCATATTAACTATTAAAGAAGCTACCATCTTCATCAATTCCAAATAAGAATCTTTGAATATTCTGAAAAATGCTATAAACTTGTTTTTTGTTGTGCTAAGTTGTTCAGGTGCTACGAACAGGCTACTAATTGCACTGTAAGCGTTTGCCAAACTAGTTTGAAACTCTAGTTGAAAATCAGTCAACCTCTGTGTAGACGGATTGATTACTTTGCAATGAGAGTTTCAAATTGGTTGCAGCTGCAACTGTTTTGTGACCTTAAACCTTACAGAGTGGTTATCCAAACAATGTTGGTGAAAATGTGTCAGGTTTTAAATCAATTTCTAACAGGTTGCATAAAACCGTTTTCTTCAGTTGCACTGGATCCTCTCTATTGAAGGATCTACTATCTTCAACAACCCAAGGTTCTTTGGTAATTTTGTAAAGTGTTATGAACTTATTGCCTGTTTGTTTTTATTCTTCAGCTGCTATAAACAGCCTGAATTTATTATTCTGTCTATATAAGGGAGACAACAATATTAACAACAGGGGTACTCTTATTATTATTTCTTCCTCGTCAGTTCTATTACTTGATATGATGTGTAGACTTTGCTTATAAGAAATAACTGAAATTGAAAACAATAAATTATTTTGCAAAAATAACAGATAATAATTGATTTAACTCTTATATCTGACTAGTTATTATTTTATTGGCTCAAAAACCTATTTTACAGTGGTTAGGACATATTTGTATTGTTTCTCGACATTGCCACCTTTAGATAAAAAATACAATACTTTTTTAATTTGTTACATGAAACAAACATACACCAATGACAAACTTAAATTTCAAACAATCATTTTTATGTATAATTCGTATACAAAAAGTCCTGGAAATTATTCGCAATTATTAATCGCAAAGTATCCAAAGTTGCTTTTCACAATAGGTGGGAGATGATTTTGTATTTTATGAATTTAGAATAAATTATCAACATAATGTTTAGTTGGAATTTTAATTTGTAATCAACATATATTAAGTTTTACTTATATATTTTAAATTTTACAGTACTAGAAATAAAAATATCGAAATCTTGTTGCTGTTCATGACGAGGTGGTTGTTAATTACTTATTAAACTTTTGCTATTACTTGCGACCAGACTTTTAGTCAACTAAATGTTGTTAAATTGTTAACTTACACTCGGAGGAAACGTTTTTGTCTTACGACTTCTTCAGCCTCGTATTTTTGCTGCTAGGAATGCTACAGTTGTGCTTCCTTGGTACCATTTTTTGAAAGTTAGAAGTGATGTGATCGAAGAGTATATGTGATCTCTGCCGTACTTGTTCATTTAGGATGTCAAAATCACACACACTCTTCGATCACGTCACTTCTAACTTTAAAAAAATGGTACCGAGGAAGCACAACTGTAGCATTCCTAGCGGCAAAAATACAAGGCTGAAGAAGTTGTAAGACAAAAACGTTTCCTCCATGTGTAAGTTAACAATTTAACAACCTTTAGTTAACAAAAAGTCTGGTCACAAGTAATAGCAAAAGTGTAATAAGTACATATTACTTGCAACCAGACTTTTTGTTAACTAAAGGTTGTTAAATTGTTAACTTACACAAGTTAACAATTTAACAACCTTTAGTTACAAAAAGTCTGGTTGCTTGTAATATCAAAGTGTAATAAGAAATCAAAAGTTAATTTCTTTGTTATTTTGATACTTTTTAAAAATATTTCGATGTCTTAACAGAGGTTAATAATGTATTAACATTTATTTTCCAATAAGAAAATATGAATAATAAATAAAATACCTAACTTAGTTTTTAATTTTATAAATATATTTACATAAATTATATTAACCTATACTACATACTGTCCAGATATATAAGATATAGGCTATATATATATATATATATATATATATATATTCTTGATATTTTACGTTATCCATTGTTTTTCCGTTGCACTGACTTTATGAAGTTAATATATTACTAGTATGAAGTTAAAAGTAATATATTAACTTCATATATATATATATATATATATATATATGAAGTTGATATTTTACTATTGTAAATACTTTTATCCACCACTAAGTGCAATATATTTACCTTGTTGTGATGAGGCACCTTTCGGTCACTTGACCATTGTCGAATCACTGATTATTTTCCTGGTGCAGATGATGTACATTGCACTTAGTGGTGGATAAAAGTATTTACAATAGTAAAATATCAACTTCATAAAGTCATTGCAACGGGAAAATAATGGACAATGTAAAATATCAAGATATATATATATATATATATATATATATATATATATATATATATATATATATTGTAACATTTATAGAATGGGCTATATAATATTATTTAAGAATTGGAAGAATATATTAGAAATAACTCACACAAAATTTAAAAAAAGAAATTCATTAAATGATTGGTTAGATTAAATTGAAACGAAATTTAGGTAAAAGCCTAGAAAGGTTATAAAACGGTTGTAACATATAAATAAGATATTTGAACTGTAAATACATAAAGAAATTTGTTGTATCAAATAAAATTTAAAACAAGATAATCTAATAATAGTTATATGTCAAACAAAATTGTAAATACTAGTAACATAGGGCATAAGTAATTACTTGAAAGAAAAAGTGAAAAACGATTGTAAACAATGAAAGGTTATGTTTGGAAAAGTCCAGTCAAAACACACTATTCAAAATATTACAAAAGTAAAACACAAAGACACTTCACACACTAATAATAGTAATTAAATAGACACTGGAAGGTTGGTTAAGGATCGGAAAATTGAAACAGTATGTTAACAAAATTAAAACTGGTGAAAATAGTTCGTTGACATTAACAGATGTGAAAGTAAAGAAATAGGTCAAGTTACAGTCGACTCTAGTGGGAAGGAACGGAACTTCGTTCAATTAGAGCATATGATTTTTTTTTTAAGAAGGAGGAAGCCGCCATATTAGAAAAACAAACAATTGTTTAAAATCTAAGAACGCGTAGTTAGAGTCTGGCGTGGGACGCCGAGTAAGGTAGGGAATCTGCCAGGACCAGTCAAAATTCTATTTATTAGAAACTTCGTCAAAATTATACAGATTTGTGAAGGAACTTTACAAGATTAAACAGGGATAAGTGAATTGAAAGAGTTAATAAAGTGTAAATATAATTTAAAGGAAATAAAACGAATTTAAGTGTGTAATATGTCAAATTAAAGAGAACGGAATTCTATGTGTGAGCAAGCAGCCATTCGACGTTATTTGATAAGTTAAGTACCTAGCGCTGTATAAAAAAAATAAACTTTAGTGGACTCTTAGGATAATAGGGAAGTTTAAAATTGTACATTAGAATATCTTGTGATTAATAGAAATAAGATCATAATCCAGTTCAAATAGTTTCGCTTTTTTTTGCTTATTCCAAATTAAAGTTTTTCCATCAGGAAAATATTTATTAAAACTAATTTCAAAACTTAATATTGTTTTTCAAAATTTATTTAATTAACAAAAGAAGTAAAAATATAGCCCATGCTATAAACCCCGAGATTGTAAGAGATCGTAAAATTAGCCAAGGGTATTAAAATTGTGTAACTATAAAATCAAAAGAAATAAGAGTTAAACCGAGTTTGTTAAAACTTGTTAAGTTATAAATTTTTGTTTTGTGTTTATTGTTTAAATGTTGAGATGAAATTGTGATAATAAAGAATTATGAATTGTTCCTGAGTTGTTTGTGTTTTAACTAGAAATAGATATCATCATTCAAATAAATATTTAATAATAAAAATAATAATAATAAACATAGTTGTATTGCGTTTTATAAATACATTACAATATATACCTTATATACTCCTATAAACTAAATAATATTTTAAACATTTATTGTAGCTACTACAAGAACTGAAAAAAGACCTTGACACTAGAGGTTAGATACATGGTTAATTAAAAATACATAAGCTATACTACTAACTATTCACATTGAGATCATCAACTGATCCATATTCAATCACACTCACAAGTTGAGACAAATTGTATTCTGATTAGAAACTCAATTCACTGTAAACTTTAGGTAAACTGGTTTCAAACTCACATTGCAATACAGTCAACATCTACACAGAGTTCTAAAGATTTGGTAAAGGCTTAGGTATGTTTTGTATAAAGAAGACCCCTTAGCTCTAACTGAGGTGTTCATAGTTTTATTGTTTGCTTTATGGCCTGTGTAAATCAGTATCAATAAATGAGTAAATATGTTTTGATGAATCTGCACCTATCTCAAATACATAACATTTATTCAATTCTTACTCTTTTCCTTGAATGAGACAGTAACATTTAATGAGAGATAATTGTTCACTTTTTCTTCACAGATTCAAAGTAACATTAATTATCCTTGATGCTGGTTCTTAGATTCCCAATTACAAAGGATTTTAACAAAAGAGTTGGGTAGGCCAGCTGAAGCCATTACTGCAGTTGACTCTTACTGATTTTATAGGATGGTTGTTTCATTAGTGTTGAATTCTGTTTTAGTTTGAATTTAGCAAAAAAATTTGCGTTCAATAGGGTTACATTGACTCTAGTTTGCACTGTTAACACTTCTAGCCTTCTGTACTAGTTTTTCTGTTTAGACATTGCTAGTCAAGTTGAAATGTGCGGGCGGTTTTTTGAGAGTACAGAATTTGTTCAACCCATGAATTTTTTTTATGAGACCATGGTTAAGAAATTATGAATACATGTCTGTAAATTGAGTCAATATATAAAAAAGATTTAAACACAATCTGTTTTATAAATGTATCACTTACTAAACACACACACACTGCAATGGAACGCGCACAGCCCCGACCAACAAAGCTGCCGCCCTGCGGCACATAACATTTGCAGAATATTTACTTTTTATTTTTATTGTTTTACTTTAAATCAAAGAAATTGTTGCACATTATAATTTTGTCCCCTTACTTCTATTTCACAACCCATTATTTTGATTCCAAATAATTTTGTAAACCCTGGAGCCTCGTTATGTTTTAATTAAAATTCATTAATAATTTTTAATTAATTTTCAATAATTAATTTATAATTTATTTCCATTAATTAATTTTAACCCTTTCTCATTAATTAATTTTACACATTAAACGTTGGTCTAAAATACTAGAAACAGAATCATTTTCTGTCGAACAATCTATCTTATTTGGCTTCTTTTGCTTAAAACTCATAACATTTTTTCTTAACACCTGTTTACATTTCTTTTATCTATCCCCAATTTTTTTTATATTTAAAAAGGCTTTAAATCCTAAAATTTACTTAATGAATTTCTTTTCAAAACAATTTATAAATTTCTTTATTTAAAAAATTTCCAATTTACTAACAAATTTAATTTTATTTCATATTTATAAACTTGTTTGGAGGAGTCCTCCATTTTGTGATGAGAATTTTCCCCACTAAACCCTACCCCCTCCAGTTTATGTTTTAAACAAAGCCATTGCTTGATATCTTTACATCTCTAAAACAAAAAATTTATTTAATTTTAAATTTATGAAATTACAATGTTCCCCAAAAATTTTCAATATAAAAATTTAATTTAATAGAAAATGAGAGAAGCTAAGATCTTTGCACTTAGAATCGTTTGGCCTTCTCCTTGGTTCTCTCCCTCTATGGTTTTGTTTGGCCATCTTGGAAGTGAAGTAGTCTCGTCACCAAATGGAAGTGGCACCCCACACCGAGTCCTTTGTCGATGGCGTCCCTATTGCAAAAGCTTTGTCTTCCACTCCCTGCACGTCTCTTCTGCGTTGTTGTAGTAGAATTTTATATCCTCATTTTGAAACTTATAAAACTTTGCTCTCCCACTTTCAGTTTTTCAATTCCCATTGTTCAATTAATTATTTAATTATTTATTTATCACTGTTCATGTATAAGAGTTTGATGTAAAACTTTGAAATTCAATTTAATTTAGATTTTTTCAATGTTCACTGTTTTATAGAAATTTTGAAGCACAGTCCTTCATGAATTACTTTACTGACTCTAATAAATTTTCACATTGTTCCCCTCTCACATGCACAAACTTCTTGAGAACGCTGCCACATCGATGTTAACCTTTGGAGACCACTTTTGGAGAAGTTACCTCCTCCAAAAGGGTTCCAGAACACACGCAACTACATTTTAGCGATGACCAATCATGCCTTTAGCCCTGCATATTATGTCTTAATTAACGAATTACAAACTTATACACAAAGCTTTGTTACTCGGAGCGAAATGACCGTACGTCTTCTCCCTTTGATGCCTCAAGTAACGCTGCCGCTCCCTTGTCGACCTAGCCTCCTCCAACCCATGTCTTTGACCAATCGCATGGCTTTAAAATGATGTAATGTACATCAGGTGACAGACAAATAAATACACCCACACACAGACACACATAAAAATAACACATACACACACTCACACACACACACACACACACACACACATACACACAGACACACAGACACACAGACACCTATAAAAATATAGATTATATATTTGAAACATTGTTTATTATCTGACATAAATAATACAAAATTACAATGTTACTATAATGAACTGTAAGTTTGAGGAATATTTCTCTTACCTCATTCATTAATCATTGAAATACAATAACAAATGTCAGTTTTTAAATACAATATTAACTAAAAAATTGGTTACTAAAAGTTAAATTTTTATTGGTATATGACTAAACTTGAAACAAGTAAACTGATATGTGTGATCAATATTGTTCCACATTAAGATTATTTAATTATAAAGATGTAAACTCCTTTATATCAGATTCCATCCCAGAAGACTCAAGGACAACACAGATTTTATCACTTTGTGATATGATAACAGGTGGCCTATTCAGAGATGACATTTTACCTAGATCTTGTGGAGCAAACTCTTCTGATGTCATTAGGTTATGAAATCTGTTATCACATTCATTTTTACTTCTGGTTTCTACAAAACCAGGTTTTTCATTTGTATTGAACATTTCATCAGAGTCTAGCATTTGAGGAACAATCATATTCTGACTCAATGATATACCTGTTGTACAATCTAAGTTCAGTTCAAAATTTGAATAATCCATTTCATATTTTGTGTCTATTTCATTTTGTTTAAAGTTTTGATTATTGAAATTCAATGAAGAAAAATTATCTGGCTCTTGTTGTACTGGAATGAATTCTGAAGCTTGAAGTAGTCCATAATCAATAAAGTCAGGAAGTATAGCATCTTGGGAAGGATTGTTTGTAGAGTGAAGGTGCGCAGAAGGATCAACTTGCTTATTAGGGGAGCAATAAAGTAATGACGACCAAATACTTGGTGAAGACATGAAATTAGTTGAAGCCGGAGACACTAGATAGCTGTTGGGTAATATGGTCCTGATATCGTTGCCACTTTCATCAGTTTCTCTACGCTCAGGAGTTCTTGGGTACTGTACAAAAAGTAAATGTTAATTATTAATTTAAAAAAAAACAAATAACACTCAGTAAAAGTTCTCATCAGGCCTAAAATTTCATTTTATTATAGAATATTTAAATAATAAAATACAAAGAAAAAATATAGTGTTTCTAAATACAGAATCTACAAATTCATCGTAAGTTCCAGCACACATTATAATTCAAAAGAATTTTCTAGATTTCAATACTGAGTGAATTAATATAACTATTTTAAAAATATTGGACAATAACTTCAAATTTCTTCCCTTTACTCTCTGGAATTTTTGAAGAGTAACTACACATAAATTTTACGATGTTTCATGTTGTCCATATCATATAAAATATCATCTAGCAATAATTTAAAGATAAAATTACTGGTGAATATAAACCTTTAATATTATCATATTCCATCTTCAAATTAACCTACTAGCTTACAATTAAACTCTTGAACATACATTGATTTGTCACTTGCCTATAGTAGCACTTACTTTCTTTGATTCATAAAGATGGCTGTTCCAGGAGATGTAATTCCATTGTCAGTTCAGACCATAACTGACCTTTTAGTTGTTTTAAGTTATAGAGGAGGGGGAGTTTAGGAAGAGGTTAGGGCAGGAATATTAGGTGATTTTTGAGAGTTTTTGGGGTTATGCAGTCAGAAAGTATTACTTACTAGCCAATGGCCACCCTTAGCTGTTGAGCCATTTTGTGACACGCTGATCAGTATAGACAAACCTCCTTAAGTGGGTCATCATCATCTCCGGAATGGTCGAGTGCATTGCATTTCGGCAGATGATCCACATCCATCATATTGTGTCCATAGAGAAGGCATTCTGGTGTTGGGAGCACACCGATGCAACGTAGATGGGCAGCCAGGTAGTCATGGCTGGTCTGCATTCTGAATTTGGCAACGTTTACAGCTTGTGGAAGTCTGAGTTCGATGGCTCCTGTGGTGACAAGGTTTCCCATTTTCTTCTTGAAGATTACTGTGTGAGGTTCAGTTTGTTGGCCCGGTCAATATTTGTGTTCATGAGGGCCTTAGCGATTTGCAATGAGAGCAATACAAATAGGTTATACCATGGATGTGCCTTTTTTGGCCAGAAAGTCTGCCCTCTCATTTCCATAGATGCTAACATGGCTTGGGATCCATTGTAAAGTTATATGCCAACCTTTATTTGCCAGGTGCTCCAGGGATTTTCTTGTTTTCATTGTTCTTTTGCAGTCTGTATCCATATTACGCGATAGGTTTCGGATGGCCCCTTATGAATCGACAAAGAAAACTGCCTGGTGTAGGGGCTATTTTGTTTTGTTCGGCTATGCTGTTAAAAAGTGCCATGTGAATTATAATATATTTACGTGTTACGTATGTGTCTTAGATGTAGCTTGAAATATTTGTATACTTTGTACTGTTTGTATGTCTGGTGTCAGCTATTTTTATTTAGTTTATGAAGAATTTGTAATAATAATGTAATATTTGTATAGCATTTATTTGTAAATACGAAATATTCAGCAAAGTAGGGGTTCATTTATTTGTTTGTCAGTGCCTTTAAGTGCTCTAAGTGGTAAGTGTGTAAAGCGATTTTACTGTTTGGCCTCAGTAGAAACTGGGAAACAAACTGCAAGTTAGTTTGTGTATACCAGAGGAGTTGCAAATGTATTTGTGATCATGGATTTAAATTGTTTGTTGAGAGTGTTGTGTCTAGAGTAAACTATTTTGTTATTATATTTGGGAAATGTATTAGTTAGTTTATGAGTTTTTAATCATCTGTATAGTAGTTTTATATTTTATGGGTTTATCAAGGCGGTGTTTTGGTATTGGGTTACTGAGTGTTATTATTTCAGGTGGAATTATAGTTTATCAATCATTGATGTGTTATATCCACAAGTGTATGACTTGTGCTATATATTTTTATAGTGTTTAATTCTTGGCGGTGTTTTTGTTTCTCTAACGATGTGGTAGATCATGATCAAGTGTGGTTGTAAGAAGCAAGTTTTTTTGGGAAAGGTAGTTTGAGAAATTATGTATAGCAGTACTACTATTGTTGAGTTTGTGGTACATGTTAACTTTGTGTGTTTGTTTGTCTATTCATGTAATTGCTAGGTAAAGGAAATTAAGGAAATTCTTTATTTCTGTTTCGGTGACGTATTTTATTTTAGGGTGTACAGAATTTAGGTGTTTTAAAAATATATGTGTTAGGCAGTTATTTTCTTTGTAGAATGTGATTGTAAATGTCATCAATGTATCTATACTATATGAGGTTATTTGGTTTGTTCGATGTAGTGAATGATATGTCTAACTTCAGAACACAAAATATAACGTTTTGCAACTATCTAATACATTTCTGTTGCGTGTCCCTAAGGTTTCTCACAACAGAGCGGAGTAGGAATTGTAGCTATCTCACACTGAGCAAGCTGACAACCAGGTGATCATGTCAGTCATGTAAAGCCTAACTCAGGATAATTAAATGTCATGGGTTTATATGCTTCACAAATTCTTTTAAAACTCTTGATATGTGAATAAAAGTACAATCATGCTGATATCAAACTAAAAGACTATTTTCCAAAGAATCTGGACTTGTGGAGTCAGATATTTATGACATCTGTAATTGTACAACTTTTGAAAAAATGAATGAAGTGTATCACATCCAGTGACTACAAACTAAATTTATTTAGAGTGTAATTGTAAAATCATATAAACTGATCTTTGTACATACACATTGTAAGTAATTTTTAAGCATGGTACACCTGAAGCAGACTAAGCAGTTATTCTTACTCGATGCTTAATCTTATGAAAATTTCATAAGAGTTACGGTCTGAGTTGACAATGGGACACATCTCCCGAAACGGCCATCCTCAACAAATATAAGAATTAATCACTTAAACAATAGTTTTAGATTCAACCGAACGTAATTGACTATAAAATTCAAGAAATATAAGTAAGTGCTACTATAGGGAAGTTGTAAAATATTTACAAGTGTTTTAGTGAAAATTTCAGTTATCATTTGTTCCCGAAAATTTTCATTTAAATCAAAACCTTGAGTAGGCATCAAACTATGTTGACCAACTTTGAAAAGTAAAAAAAAACCTTTTTTAAGGTTTTGCATTGATTTAAAAATAGTATATCGATATGACATTTGGTTTTCCTGAACAATGTAAGAAATTTACATATAAAATTTATGATGTTTCATGTTGTTCATATTATAAAAAATATCATTCAATAATAATTTAAAGACAAAATTAGTGGTAAATATATACCTTTAATATTATTTAATTCTATCTTCAACTTAACCTACTAGTTTACAAGTAAACACATGAATATACATACATATGTCACTTGCATATCATAGCACTTACTTTCTTTAATGAGGATGGCTGTTCCAGGGGGTGTATCCCATTTTAGTTGAGACCTTAACTGAATTCTGAGTTGTTTTAAGTTTTAGTGAATGGGAGGGGTTTAGGGATGTTTAATCTTAAGCAAATTTTAATTTCTATTTGTTACAAAAATTTTTCATTAAATCAAAATCTTGAGTAGGCATGAAACCATATTGACCAACTTTGAAAAGTAAAAAACACCTTTTTTGAGGTTTTGCACTATTTTAAATACAGCATATCGATATGACTTTTGGTTTTCCTGAACAATATAAAAATTGTGTTCTGTTTTAACTACTAAATATGATGTTCTCTTATTACTAAACCTGAGTTCCAAGAAAAAGATGTCTAAGAATTATTTCTAAAATATGAAAATAATACAGTAAATTGTTGTGTTGCATTAAAATAACATCATAGGTATTGTATAAATCAACAAGATTTGTAACAGATTTGTAAATTGCAATGATTGGTTTTATTTTATAATATAATTTCCTTATACAATCTGGTAATGGTAACACTCCATGAGTAATACATAATAATAATTTTATGTGTATATATAATATCTCACTACACAATAGACACACAAATTATTCATCCACATTTATTATATATTTCATACAATTTTCATTTTCTTAATTCTTTTCTTAATTTAAACTGACATAAAAATTATATACTGGTGTTACAACTATTGACTCCAATTGTGGGCTAAGACTAGATATTTTACTAAATCAGGATTTCCAGTGTTAATAACAAAGTTAATATACATAAAACTTCAAAACATTAACTATTGTATAATAAAATCCTAACTACATTATTTAATAAATGGAAATTTTGTTTAGAATTTCTAAAATGGCACGTGATCATAATAGTGTTATTTAATTAAAGGAATTAATTTAAAGTAAGGAAGAACAACTCCAAAATTACAAATGGAAGAACTGAGGAAGATCTGTTATATTGCTAAAAATATTAAAATAAGAATGATAAATAAGTTAATAGATGTTACATAAGTAACTTGCTTTTAACCAATAAACTAGGACCAATAGAGTGTCATAGATATTTTAATTTTAAGACACTTATTATTATTTGGTCCTAAAACTTGAGCCATAGTACCTGAATTGGTCTTTCACCTTGAAGTCAACCCAATAATCAGTTTTTGTAATTGTAATATTATTACATTTTCAAATAAATAATATTAACTAATTTAATATTAACTAATTTAATATCTAAGATTCATTGAAAAGTGTACATGTGTGGCTAAAAAATTCAGTGAACAAACTAATATATTGATATTCAATACTTGAAACAAGATTAAGTACATGCTTATCTCAAGGTTATTCGTATTATTTTGCTATATTCAATTGAATAGTGTGTCTCGAGAAACATGCAGTAAAAGGTCATGGAGTCAACATGTGCTGGGATTTGTTCTTTCTGAGTCTCATTATCACAGGGAATGAGTCTTGGTGATACCAGCGCAAATATTGGAATAGTGGCTACCTCCTTCTCTACTACTAACAAAAAGTAACATGTAAAAATCCAAAATGAAGGTCATGTTGATTACATTTTTGACAGAATAAATAATTCATGAATAATTTAGTCCCTCATAACCCAACAGTGAATGTCACATTCTGTGTGGAGGTTTCTCAAAAGTGTGGCATTCCATCTGATGTAATAAAGCGCATAAGATTGAAAAGTGAATGTACTGCACAATAATATTTAATTAAAGTTTCTTATTGTAATCATCTTGAATTCACTGATTAAACTATAATTGAAACATATTTAACTAAGTGAACACTAAAGGGCTTACTTGCTGACACGTTTTGAAACAATCATTCCTTTTATGAAGTAAAGTCTCTACTCAAAAGCCTACGAGTAGAGGCTTTGCTTCATCAAAGGAACGATTGTTTCGAAACGCGTCAGCAAATAAGACCTTACATGTTCAATTAGTTAAGTATTATTTAATTTTAATACTTAATTATTGGTATAGTTAACAATATAGCATACCAGAATCTTGTAAAACTATTTATGACTAAGTGTGGGGACTATTCTTGAACATCCACTCTAATTTCCAGTTGTTTCTCCTGCTGACTTGTTTTTGTTCCCTAGTACCTTGAAGGGAACTTTGTTTCCAGTTGTCAAGGAGGTTTAAGAACATATGTCAATTGTGAACTCAATTCCAAAAACCTTTCTTGACTGTTACCAGAGGCTGTATTAACATGTCTAAAGTATTTTACGTTTGGTGGCAACTACTTCAAAGATCAATAAAGATATTTTCATCATGCATTCTATTTTTGTATTTTTATTACACCATTCAATGAATTCTTTAGACACACTTTGTATATTGTTTAAGTTATGTTTGACCTATTAGTATTATTACTGCAATTCATCATTATATATAACTGAAATATTTTGTAACTAATTGAAACCACAAAGGAAAATAACAAAAGAATTCAGTTTGTGGGTTGTTCTTAGACTCAGTAATGAACACAGACTTCTAGATAAAACTCTAACTAAACTAGTGAGAAAGATGTTTTCTATGTTTTGTATGGATAAGGCACACCATAACAGGACAAGTTTTTTTCTTTTAGTTATTTCCTTATCTAATTAAATTAAAAGAATTATTTATTAATTCATTAGTTATTTTTTGAGAATGACATTTTTTTTATGGCATGGTTTATTTATTTCTTTCAACAAAACAACTACTATAAGTTATCACTTTTCCATTACAAATTATAATATTGTAAAACCTACTTAGACTAGAATCTACTATTTTTAGGATTGATAGTTGGGACTGGAAAGCCAAAAAAATATTTTATTAATTAATATTTTATCTAGTTGACTGCTATTAGATAATACTAAATTAATTGAATGTTTTAAGTTTTTTTAATTGTAGTACTATGTAATAACATTCATGGTTACAAAGTTTATAATTTTCACATCTATCAAACGTATATTAATATAATATTTATAAAAATATACACACTAGCTTTATAGTTTACGACAGCTACTTCATTTCTAATTTTTATAGTTAACAAAAGTTAATTATTTTGTAGGCTTTATATTTAACAAGATATTCTAGAATACTTCACATTTTTAAAACTTTTCTTGAATAGGTTATTAAACAATAATTTAATATGCTTGAAAAACAAAACAAAAAACTACAAATTGAAATTTCCAAAAATAATCTTAAAAGTGTATGTTTATAACTTACAATACGGTTCTAAACTAACGATTAAAATTGTTAATTTTATTTATCTTTACAAAAACTTACTCTTTAAAATAAACAACAGACAATTCTAGATAATTTGCTTTTATGAGTATTAAAGTATACTCATATACAGCTAAAATATGCTGTATACACCTGTACCTAAAACCTGTCTTGTCTTTTGACATTAAAAGCTTTTAAAGTAAAAGGACAAGACAAGTTATAGGTAGCAATTTTTTCTTGTATTGTATTAATAAAACAACTCCATTTCTTGCTTGTTTGAATAATAGTGTCTGAAGTACGTGCTAATTAATTTTGGCTTTCGAGTCAAGGAACATGCATGTGGGTAACTAATAATATATTTACAGTTCTGTCTAGTCCTCAGATATTGTGTTAATCATTAATGAAATAATTCATAACACTTAATAACTTTGTTAACTAGGTATCACAATGAACTCTGGTATTACCCAATGGAATTTCAAACAAATCAATATGAAAACTATGTACATATAAATGGAGAGAAAATAGGAATAACTCATTTACAGTAAATGAATCTAGTTTGATTGTAAAAAATTCAAAACTTGATTTGGTTTTACAAAGTCTTCAGTGTACTTGCAAAATAGTTTCTACCTAAATAGAAGTATTCTATTCAAATTTGCTTAAACATTATCCTTATTATTTTATATAACAAAATTTCTGAAATTGTGTACTTCTAGTGAACAAATATTATAAACTTTAATACAGCTTGCAAGCATTTCATTAAAAGTATGTTATTTACTTGAAGGTTAAATTAAAGAATAATTTACTAAATATGAAAAACACACTACTAGCAAAAGAAAATTGGAAATACATGCACTTCAGCTTTCATTTTTATTAACTTTTTCTTAGGATGTGGTAATTTGTTTCATTCTTATCAAACATACTGAGACTTACTTTTAAAAAAATTTCACAACACAAAACTCATTCTACTCAAAAATAATTAAGTAAAAATTACACATAAATGATATTACTATTCAATAGAGTGAGAGAGAGAGAGAGAGAGAGAGAGAGAGAGAGAGAGAGAGAAGGAGATGAGACAGAGAAACTTATCTTGGTGATAGTCAGGTCTGGAATCTTATAATAGATACACAAAGATAATATATTTTGGATACACTGTGTCAAACTAAACTCTCTTTCAACAAAAGTTGGGTCCGAAATATATCATTATCTCACTGTTTTAGTGTTCTTGTATATCTATTATGAGCTTACACACACGCACGCATACACACACACACACACACACACACACACACACATACATACATACACAACGCACACACACACACACACACACACACACACACACACACACACACACACAAACACACACACACACACACACACACACACACACACACACACAAACATACACACACACACACACACACACACACACTTGCACACACACACACACACACACACACACACACACACACACACATACACACACACATCTACACACACACACACACACACACACACACACACACACACACACACACACACACACACACACACACACACACACAAACAAATGCTTCATAAAAGCCAAAAAATGTAATTTAAAAAGTGAGATTTGAAACAAGATATAAAAGTTTTAAAACCTAATCAAATGAAAGTAAAATGAAACTAAAATTATAATAGAAATATTAAACTGAAACTGAAATATTATTTCATAATAAATTAATACAACCTTTCTTACTTTTACAAATATTGTTTAAATATTTTGTTGCTAGATATATATATATATATATATATATATATATATATATATATATATATATATATATATATATTTTATGTAATAAATACTCCATATAGCACATAATTAAAATTAACCTGATAAAAATTGTTAAAAAATAAGTAAATGTATGTTGCAACCCAATATGATAAAGTGATATATCTTCAAAATGGTAATTTTCATTTAATATAAAAGTAGTGATTTATCATCAATTTCCACATATTGTTATATATTAGTATGAATAAATGCATATTAAAGGAGTTTTGGTACTGAAATATAAAGTTTTTTCAATGTTGTTTCTATTCCACAATTAAATAGAAATTTAAAACCAAAACGAATTAGGATAAATTCATTAGTTCCATTCATGATCTTAAATATTTAGGGGTGATAGCATACTTCTGTGTAGTTAAATTTCTTTGAATATTCTTAATATTTGGATCCACCTCATGGGCGGAGTTACAAGTTTTATTTTGGGGAGGCGCATGATTGCCCTGGAGGTATCAAATTGGGTCCAGGAGTACCCACTCCAAAATAGAGAACATTTAAAAGGTTGTCAACAATGAACTATCATCCAATAACTTACATTATAAGATACATGTTTAAAAACATTTTTTTATTGTTATGTTAGGGTACGATATTCAAGGTAATGTTTTTAATAGAACGCAAACTGGGGGGTTTTAGACTTATACCTTTTAAAATTAAAATTTGTTTGTTATTTTCAAATTTTGCAAAGTCATAGGTTTAAAAATAAACCTGATTTTGTTTTTTGAGAAACATAACATTGAATAGTAAACTTCATCCGAAACAATTTCTAAAATTTCATTATGACTTGTTAAGATTAAAATAAATTTCTTATTTTTCTTTGAACTTACAGTCATATTTAGAAAATAACTCGCAAAGGATCACAATAAAAACTGATACTGCGGAGTATATTTCTTGTCAGGACTTTAATTTGTGTAGTATTTTCATTCGTTCGTTGCAAGCTTTTGATTATAAAAAAATAATACACCTGTCCAAAAAGCTGGGGAGGCCAATGCCCCTCCTTAACTCTGCCCATGATCCACCTTAAAATAATGCTTTATGTAGGGATTTTAAAATTAGTGCTATTGATATTTTTTTAAGGTATAAACAAATATTTCATAATGAACTCTGAACATTATAAATAAATACTGAATAACTTATAATAAATATTGTATGACACATCCAAAAGCTTGTGAAGCTGAAAAAAGTGTATAAAATATGCCTTTCTTTGGAAAATCAAGACATATACTTTAGAAGACGTTTATATTTCGGTGTTTTAGGTTTAAATTGAGTATGAATATTTATCAAGTTTTGAATTCGATCAAAATTGAGTTCACTCTTAAACATACATTAAATACATTATGAACATATTCCTACAATTATGTATAAATAAAAACGATCTATATTACATAGTTGAAATAAAATGTTGCTTTCTCATATATTATAATAATATATTTTAGTTTATTATAAAACCCTTGTTTTTAAAATGACTTAACAATAACAACATTTTAATCACACAGATTTGACACACTTACATTCATGAATACACAGCGTGTATATTACATACATACATAGTAAATAACACTTTGCCTATCCTTTAGGTTTAACTAAATGCAAGCAGAATGAATTCTGAGGGTATTAAAAAATAAAACTACATTATTAGACTTTTTGGAGTTATAATGAAAATATTATAATATATTCAAACTTCAGCATAAAATGGTTACAGTTTTATTTAAATATTATACAGATAAAGATCTAGCTCATGTAATAAAAATGTATCAACCCATAAAACCATTAGCACTAATTTAATTTCAAACATTATCTTTACAAATTTTTTTGATATATCTTAATTTAATAGCAATCATGGTATAAACTGTCAATAATAAAATATTATAAGAAATTTAAATATTGAAAAGTTAAAATTTTAAAAGAATATTGAATAAATCTTTTTTTCAAACCTGAATTATTTAACTAAAAATATTGAAGGACAGTTATAACGTCGAAGGTAAATAGTGTGAGTATAAATGATTAAATTTATACATGATGTTAAAGTGTACACCAAATACTGTTAACAATAAAATATTACGTTTAAGAAAATTATTGTTCAGACAGGTCACAAATATAGCTATAGCCTTGTATGGTAAAAACAAATAATATAAAATTTTAAAAAAATGTCAATTTCTATTTAATATTAAGAAAAATTTTATTTTGGTTTTTTAAATTTTATTATAAACAAATAATATAAATAAATAAATGAATATATATATAAAGAACAAAAGACTAGATACAAATACAAGAATTATAATTGAATTTACAATTCAATTATAATAATTCAATTACAATTCAATTTTAGGGCAGCAAAATAAAAAAATTTTTAACATTGTAATTGATTTGGCATAACTATTTATTTGATCTAATTTGCACATATGTTAGTTTTAATTGTTTAATATTCCTGATGATGTTGGTACTGTTAGCCAACGAAAAGCTTTAAAAAAAAAATTGTAAATTCAATTATAATTCTTGTATTTGTATTTAGACTTTTGTTCTTTATTAATACACAAGAAAACATACTGCGATATTTATATATATATATATATATATATATATATATATATATATATATATATATATATGTCAGAATAACAATATTACATAGCAAAAGAGAAAGGGAATATCTTTGAAATGTTCCAGTTTCCTTTCTATGCTTGATGTTGGACTATAATTTTTCTTTGTTACTATTTATATGCTTTTCCCATCTCTTGCATGGTGTTATATTTTTTTTTTTTTTGCTTTCCCTTCGCACTATTTGTTTGTGAAGCAAGGTTCAATACCATTAATCCAGTTTGTTTGTTTATTTTATTCATTTCATTCACACTTAACCTAGAGGATTATTTATGATATTGTGTGGTAACCATGGCAACAATTTAAACAATGGAGGTGGCACAATGACAAACAGATTTTGGCAAAAAATATTCATATATGTCTTTGAAATATTCATTTCTAGCTATGGGAAAGTGGGCTCAGTGCCAAAGCGCTAGAGTTTGAACATGAAGATACTCAGTTGGAATCTGACCTAGACCCCAATTTTTTATAATTCAATTACTGAATAAATATTTGAAAAAAATTGTGTCAACATAAATAGCCACTATAGGTTTAAAAAGATGTATTTGAACTTGATTGGATGAATAAAAATATTTTATTAATGATTGAAAAAACGTTAGTATTGAATAGTTTTAAATACTTTAGTAATTTTGGTTACAATTATTGATGAAAGTATGTAATGGAAACAAAAGTTTTGGTTAAAATATGACATCACTAAATCAATGGTTCACTAATTTATAACTTTAACCCTAGTAAATTGAAACATATTATACTAGTTTACACTCTACTTATATATATATATATATATATATATATATATATATATATATATATATATATATATATATATATATATATATATATATTTATCACTTTCACTATATGTACTTAAATAAGAATCTTACTTGGTATTTATGCGAGTTAACTTTCAAAGATTGGTAGCATCTCCATCATTGGGCATCACTGACTGGGGGTTGTAGTAGACGGAGATACTACCAATCTTTGAAAGTTAACTCGCATAAATACCAAGTAAGATTCTTGTTTATGTACATATAATGAAAGTGATAAGTGAATACAAGAAAACAGTATTGCAAAAACCTAGAAATATATATATATATATATATATATATATATATATATATATTCTTGATATTTTACGTTATCCATTGTTTTTCCGTTGCACTGACTTTATGAAGTTAATATATTACTATTGTAAGTAATTTTATCCACCATTAAGTGCAATAATTTTATCTTGAGTGATGAGGCACCTTTCGGTCACTTGACCATTGTCGAATCATTCTAGTGTGAGTGATTCGACAATGGTCAAGTAACCGAAAGGTGCCTCATCACTCAAGGTAAAATTATTACACTTAATGGTGGATAAAATTACTTACAATAGTAATATATTAACTTCATATATATATATATATATATATATATATATATATATATATATATATATATATATATATATATATATAATTATATATTTATATATCTTGTTCAAATTTTCAATCCTTAGTAAAATACTTTTTATTCATCAAGTTCAAATACATTTTTTTAAAACTTATAGTGGATGCCACTTGATGTTAGTACAGTTTTTCAAATATTAATCCATTAATTAAATGTAATTAATAAATTGTAATAATTAATTTTGATCTTTATTTGGCCACTTATTATTATGATTCTGTCATATGTATATACATATTTATAATAATTGTAATTATTTAATAAAAAGTAACTAAAATAAATTTTTTTTCTGTATACCTCAGTAGGAATGGACTTTAAACATTTTTCTTATACTACTTTTTTCTGTCAATAGTTAATTTATCCTGTGTAGAGATTGTTCCCAATACTTATTTTTGTGAATTGGTAATTAAATATTGTTGACAAAAATTATTACTCTAATCCCATTAGTAACATATTTTATAGAAACTTTTTGTGTAATCACATCTTTAAACTAGAGCCCTTCATGGCAGCTAAGTCTTTAGAGAAGGTAAATCAGGAATACCAATATATAATTATAGTTAGCACAGATTTCTCAAATATCTTATCAGAAATATTCTTATAGAAATATATCTTGTAGAAACAAACTTATAAAACTGGTACTAGTGTTAACTTTAGATTCCTGCCTATTAAAACTTTAAAAATAACCCTAAAGCTTCCCCTTGGATATCTTTAAATATTAAAGCAGTAATAATTTAAACCTACTCATTAAATTGTATCTTTTACAATCTGCATTAATATAACAATTCTTATATTTATAAAACTTGTTTAGAAATGCTACTTAATGACAAGTTATAATATAAATGTTTCTTAGAGACATTATGCCTCAAGGAAGGTCTAGATAATGAATATATGATCAAACCCTCAGCAAATCAAACAGTCGGATGTGTTTGGCAAGAACTCTAATAATATAAATCTCCTATTTTTTATATTGCTTAGCAATTTATATTAACTGAAAAGATCTAATGTGGATTTTACACTTTATTTAAAAAGACAACCTTTTATAGTTTTCTGCACAATGTCTTGAAAATGTAACATACTTAAATATATTGTTACTGCAATACATTTGAATATTTGATTTAAATCTATTTAGAAGTGCCTTTCTTAACCCTTATTAGCACACGTGCTGGGGTGGAATCAGTGGCGGCTCCTGCCCAATTACATTGGTGGGGCTCATGACAAGGGGTCTCCCCAGATTTACGAGGTGCGGAGAAAATTTTGAAATTTGATACCCATTTAACTCGCTTTATATTCTAAGCACCTACAACTTTTATTAAGTTATACTTATTGATTAATATATTAACATTGCTGTAACTAATAGACGTATTACGGTGTGATTTACGAAATGTTGTAAGGTTGGGTAGTTAAGTGATCGCCTATTGGTTGCTAAAGCGTCGAGTACTCAACGAGTAGTGTGAATCATGTTTTACTTTTAAGAGTATATTAGGCCACTGTGTATGCGCATCAAAGGATCTATAAATGGAAACAATACTTATCTAGTACATAAATATTATTCTTTAAAATGAGTATAAAACAGTAGTTTCATAAACACATATTATTATTAAATATAAAATTTGATTTGTTTACTTTGAGTCAAACGCACCAACATTTATTTGTGAGAACATTACAACGACGGGACTCCATCCCAGGCCACCCGTAATAAGCGCGTTGAGTGACGTCACCGCACGGTTTTTGCTGTTTCAGCTTATTTCGTGTACACTCAATGCACTAGTCTGGGGCTCTCTGCTGTGAGCCCCACGCGGAGTTTGCGGCTAATTTCGTGCGTCAACTGCTAAATATTTTATGGTTTTAACATTACTTAAATAATTCTAAGCTCTTCTTAACTACATTTAAGATAAATGAATATTAATTAAAAATTAATTTTTGTAATTGGGAGGGCTGCGCCCCAGAGCCCTTTTGGACAAACCGCCACTGGGTGGAATCTACCCCAGAAGGTTTATTTTCCGTGATAACAGGAATAGTTTTATATTTACACTGATGCTTCTCCAGGTACCATTCACAATTCCTTCCTTTACTTGCTTACAAAAAACTCAACTAGTTTCCTTCTCACAGTCGCTTTGTGTATATCCTCAAAGTGACCTTGGGGTGTGTTATACCGCCATGTTAGATGAGAGTTACAGTGATCTTGATTCAGCCGGATTATATGTCTGTATTATTTATAGGAACAATGCAAACTCTGAAGAGAAAGTTCTTAGATGAATATTTCTCAAAGAATTGGGAAGGCAGTTGGGGAATGTACACATTGTGAAACTCCCTTCTCTACAAAGTTTACCCCCTGACATCAAGGCTGGTATCAAGCATACCAACATAAGTGAGATCTTCTAACACTATAATTCTTGATACTTTGCATGTAACCTAACATGTTTTTTCCAATAGTATGAATGAGCTCATATTATCATTTTATAAATAGAAATGAAATTACGATTAAATACTATTATTTATTTAAATTTTCATTAAATAGTTTATTTAATTGGAGAGACTACGGCTATATTGCTTCCTTTTATCATAAACAACTGCTTTTAATACAACCAGATATTTATTAATTTTGTTTATTGTATTTTCTTCTTTAATGATATTTTCATAACAAAGAAATCAGAGCAGATTAAAGCTTTTAATGTCTAATTGAAGCTTTTAACAGTATCTGATTTCTAAATTTTTGACACAGCAACAGACATTATCAAATAAATGTTAAAACAAACTATATGAATAAAGGAAAGACGAAACAATACTTAAATATTTTAATTTAATTTGAGATAAATTTAAAACATTTCTCATACTTCATATTAATTTAAGTTATTGTTATATTATTAACAAATTATTACATTAGTAAATGTTCATCAACCTACAACAAAGTTTAAAACAATACACTTTGAAAATGAAAAATCCATTTAATTTAAATGTTATTACTATTTATCTACAGCTTGAACTACTAGTAACCACTTTTACACTTTAACAAATAATAATACATAACACTTGGTTATTAAAATAACTGTTTCTACTAAAGGCAAATGTTTACTCATTATTATATGTTAAAGTACATTAATTTAATTAAAATTTTTTAAATAATAACCTTTCTCATATTAGGGATACCATTGTTGTTTTTCATCTGGTCATAATATAAGAAATTCTCAACTTCTGTTATTTTATTATTTGCCTTGTACTATATTCTCCATTAATATTTGAGCAGAATGAAATTGATAGCAAAGAATTATTAACATTTGTTGATTCCATCTTCCCGTGAGCTACTAGTAATCACTAACACTTTTAAAATATTTTAAACTTGCCTATAGTAGCACTTACTTTGCTTGTTGAGGACGGCCGTTTTGGGTGACAAAGGGACACATCTCCTGAAACGGCCGTCCTCAACAAGCAAAGTAAGTGCTACTATAGGCATGTTTAAAACATTTAAAAGTGTTAGTGAAAGAATTATTGTTAAAGGACAAATCGATGTTAGTTATTATTAAATTAGTGGCTGAGACAACTCATGCTGTTTTACAACTCAAAAGTACAAGTAAGCATAAGTACGTTAACCAGTACATATATACATACATACTTGTATACAGACCCACACTCACTTAGATATATAGACAATGATGACTTAGATACAGCTATAAGTCCCACTAGAATCACATCTAGCATTAACAAGGTAAACTCAACAACAGTATCTCGCACTTCAACTATTGTTGGGTTTATGTCGTCAATGCTAATTGAGATTCTAGCAAAATGTCAGAACAGTGTTTTATCTCCTACAAAACTAACTTATGTACTCTGGCTAATAACTATTCATCATATTTGTCCACCTTAAAGGAATGCATATGAATATACATTATATATATATATATATATATATATATATATATATATATATATATATATATATATGAAGTTAATATATTACTATTGTAAGTAATTTTATCCACCGTTAAGTGCAATGATTTTACCTTGTGTGATGAGGCACCTTTCGGTCACTTGACCATTGTCGAATCACCACGAAAGGTGCCTCATCACACAAGGTAAAATCATTGCACTTAATGGTGGATAAAATTACTTACAATAGTAATATATTAACTTCATAAAGTCAGTGCAACGGAAAAACAATGGATAACGTAAAATATCAAGAATATATGTATATATACATAAACTTTTGATAATGCTGATACTACAAATCAGCAAATAAGATTCACTTTTTTAGCTTACTCAAAATGTATAAAGAAAAATAAAATACAATATTCTTGTTTATGAGAGTGTTATTCAACATATATATGTATATATATATATATATATATATTTATATATATATATATATATGTATACACTAGATTTATTAAAATGCCCTGAAAAATGATACAACTTCTTTCTACAAAGTAGCCTCATTATTTACAAATATATCATATTTCTTGAAAAATACTTGTATGAGTTATGATTTTTATTTGTTTGTTAGAATTTGTGAATATATGTTTTTATATAGAGATACCTATTTACAATCAAAAATTTAAAGACTTGTACATAATATGTTTATTTAATACAAACACAATATTTTTTACACATAACTAATATGGGAAGTATAATGATTAGGTAAAAATAAAGGCAATCTAGTGTTAGGTTTTTAAAATAAGTTGAAACATTTTTCTTAAAAAGAAACAAATTCAATAAAAACTGTATAACAATACAGAATATCAACTAATAACAATCTTGTCTTAAAATTGGTCCCAGAGAATTACATGATTCATTCATCAGTAAATATCTAATTATAATTAACAAAATAAATTTCCACACAGTACTTAAATCATTCAAACCATAACACCTATGATATATAATTTTGATTATCATAAGATATGTTGAATACATTAAATTATCTTTGTCTATATAAAAAAAAATTGCTTAAACAAAAATTAAACGTGATAAAATAAATGGGTTTTACAGGATTTAATAGGAAAACACTCCAAAGAATCAGTTAGTAATATGGTAACAATGACATGCAGCAAAACACATGACATATAAATGTATTATACATTATAAGTATAAGAGATATGTACATCAATGTTTTTTGTACCATCATAAGCTTAGGTGTAAGTTTTTTCATTAATGGAAGCTTGATTCAACTAATTTCAGAATAACTTATATCTTTTAGTTATAATAATTATAACAGCTACAATCTAATTAATTTTTTTTATATAACTAAGACAAATGTTTGACTAGTAAATTTATAAATAATCATTATCATACACATTTTCACTGATTTGCTTATAGTTTTTGTATCCTAATCAATAAACGTATTGATTAAAACACTGCTAGCTTATGTTTACTTTATTGTACTTTAAATTCAGTAGGTACTTTCTACTTTGGTTAAGTTATATACATTCAATAAGAGTAGTTTAATATTCTGGAATCTTTTACAATAAATTAAACCTCATACAGTATATTAATCCATATTGTTGTACAAGTTTTAGAAATAAGATAACTGATACACTGGCCAAAAAGGACATATACATTCATTCAGGCACAAAACATCTAGAGGAAGGCTCTGTCAAGAAACTAATATTTCCTAAATTCAGATTTAAAGAAAGGGAAAAACAGATTTGGCAAAAATAAAAAAATAAGATCAGTAAGTATAAACCTCTGTAATAGTTCTGAAAAAAATACATCTCTAAAAATTTGAATACCATTACAGAAAACCTCACAAATAAACTAATGCATATCTAAAGTTGACAACCCTTCTTAACTATCTTACTACACACCTTCCTTAAACGTCCAGTTGAGGGAAACTATTTCTGTTTGGTACAACCCAAATACCATTATAACTCATACATTTCTGGGATAACATGTAACTTTTGATATATAACTTACCCAATTTTTATTGATATACCATGAAACAAATGGAATCTCATTTTTAATAAATCACATTTCAAAACAATTAAAAATCAACATGAAAACAATATTTTCTACTCATTTGATAGTTGATAATTTTGAATAATGTTAGGAAGAAGAGAAACTAATATGGGGATAAAATGATGTTTTAATGTGACAATAATATTTTTATTTATAATTTAGGTTGATCTAAATAGATTTATGTTTTATAGTAAATTTATTAAAAATTCTTAAAAAATTTTTTACTTTTAAAAAATCATTAAAAAAGCTTACTCCAAACCTCAGTACACACTATTCAACTAGCATTAACCAATCCCTTGAGGAAGGTGACATCACCAAAACTAGTAGGGTTAACCTGGGAGTGTTGCCGCATCCCCCTATGACGCTATGTTGCCTAGACTGTGCACCCCCCTAGTTTTGACAAATGTCAACAGAATGTGTAGCGATGCTCACTGTAGATGCCTAGTAGTCTTTAAAGAATAAATGAAGTGGTTTGTTTCAGCTGCTCTGATTTTACATTTTCTTTTAGTGCTTTTACTGAGGAAATGCTGTTGTTTTGGCTTCAAAGTTATTTCCCTTCAAACTACATTCACAACTATTGTTAAATCACTAGATTAAGATCATTGTTTGAGCTTTGCAGCTACAATAAGCTTTGTTCCGAATGTTTTTGGACTATTCTGCCATCTTGACAGTTAAAGCCAAGGACCTGTTAGCTGCGGCATCTCTCCCGTACAAATCAGGAGAGTCGCCGCAGATAATTTCGGCATGCATGATGTAATTTTTTATTGTGATTTTCTTGCCACACGTAGTGAATAATAGTTTTAGTTGATCTATAAAATAATATCTTTAATGTTTCAAATCTATTGTTTCTCGTGTGTATTTTATAGATACTTTAAAGCGTGTGAAAAAGCTGCCTCTGTAAGAAATGGTGCAAGTGGTTTTCAGGGTTGTTTGAAATAAAAGTTCCAGTGCCACTGGGATCTTTCCCCTAAACCGAAATACTCTCCTAGACTACTTGTTCTCCATATCGGATAACATGCAACTTGTTCAAACCCAATGGGAGACTACACCTGTCCAATGCTACCGAGAGACATTTTATGGCTGCATTGTCTCAGATAATCATCAAACCATACCATGTTGCTGCAAAGACAGCATCCCGATCAAGAGAAGAGTCCATCAAAATTTTTAACAAAAATCTTTCCTGTCCCAAAACTAAAAGAATGAAATTCAAGAAAACATGCTGGTAAAGGCGCAGTTGTTTTGACTTCTGTAAACTTGATTATATTTTTGTGTTTTTATCTTGTGAGAATAACTGTAGTCTATATTTTATGTATTGAGACGTTTTCAAAAATTAGAGCCCTGCTTTACTAGTTTTTAGTGTGTTTTTGAAATGCAGCATGTCACCTTTACAGGTGCGGATAATCACCCTTAGCATGCGGGTTAGATGCTGCGAGATAGTGGTTTACAAAAACAATTAAACCACTCAAGTGGTATAACATTAAGGCGTGAAATTTTGTTAGTACTTCATAGATATAGCTAGTCAGTACATAGCATACTTAGTTTTATTTTGTGTGCATCATGGGACTGTGAATATAAATATTTAGAAATATGTGCCATGTCTCCTGGATTTACTCTATGTATTAATAAATTAGTGTGAAGTGAAGTTTTAAGTAAACTCTTTTAAGATTCTCCATAGTGATTGTTTTCACTAGCTAAGCTCTAATTTTATAAGTACTGTATATTGAAAGAGCTTTGTATATTTCAGTGCATTTTAAAATTATAGCTTTACTAGAGAAAGCAAATCACAATGGTAAGTGTTAAAAGAGTTACTCAAAACTTCACTTCACACTAATTTATTAATACGTACTAGTATTTGTGTCCCCTTCCTCAAGTGATTAGTTAACACTAGTTGAATAGTGTGTAATGAAGTTTTGAGTAAGCTTGTTTAATAGCAATAATTACTTATAGTTTAATCAGTAAGTACAAGATCAATATAACAAGCAACTTTAAAAAATCTTTTGTTACACATTCTAGCAAGATGGCAATTCATTACTGAATCATTTCAATATTGAAATTGTAGAAAATGAAAATTATTTTAATGAGGCAGTTGATCATAAAGTATTAACTTCAAATTAAGGAAAACAAAAAAAATGCCATTTGTAACAGTTGTAAATGCAATAGTTATGTATTGGCACTAACATTTTGGGGAATTACAAGTGAATAATTTATACTAAAACCAATAACACAATATAAAATATTATTCAAATAATAATGAATTGACAAAACTATTTAAGTTAAACTATTTATATTAAGTTGTCCAGGAGTTTGCTTTGCAACTTTGTTATAGTTATAGATTAAGACTTGGTCATTGAAATGTACAAAATGTTTCAATCTACATAACATTGTTGGTTATTATTGTATTGTGGTATCTTGTATTGTGATTTATTGTTAGTTGCCAATTGATTTTTAATGGTAAACACTAAATTTGTATAGTTTAAATAACATAAGATATGTACCATTTGTTGATTCCATCTTCGCATGAGCTAATAGTAATCACTAAACACTTTTAAATGTTTTAACTTGCCTATAGTAGCACTTACTTTGCTTGTTGAGGACAGCCGTTTCGGGAGATGTGTCCCTTTGCCAACTCAGACCGTAACTGATCTCAAGGTTTACGTAGGTTAGGGTGGGGGTGGGATATTTTGGTGGTGTGGGTGTATTTTGTGTGTATTAGGAGTTATGATGTCAAAAAGTGCGTGTGAGTTGTAATGTAATTGTGTATTGAGTATGTGTGTTACACAATTACATGCCACACCACCAAAATATCCCACCCCCACCCTAACCTATGTAAACCTTGAGATAAGTTACGGTCTGAGTTGACAAAGTGACACATCTCCCGAAACGGCTGTCCTCAACAAGCAAAGTAAGTGCTACTATAGGCAAGTTAAAACATTTAAAAGTGTTTAGTGATAAAATATATCATAAAATGATTCTTTCATTCCCATTTTCAGGTAGGAAAGTGTTGTACATTTATAAATTTAAAATTTTTGAAATAAGCAGAGCGTCAGTAATCTGGACGTCCAAAATTCAGAGCGTCTCAAATCTGGATCATGGCTTCAGCGTGCACAGCACTCGGCGCCACTACAATATACATCTAAACTAAGTGTTATCTTTAAGCATAAATGCATAGAAGGTTAATCAATTCCGAAAAAATGTGTCATAACTAATTTTAAAAGGAACTTACAACTATATTAAATCATGAATTAAATTTTTAGATTTGTCAGTAAAGTATTAAGATTTATTATAAATCCTAATCTTTAGCTAATTTCTCATATAATATGGTTTTAATATTGTTGTACATCTGTTATGGCAGTTTTTCAAATTTTTATTTATTCTTCAAAAAACAATAAAGCATTTAATCACTTAATAGGTCTGTACAGGTATGTTTTTTTTTACTTTTTGTGCTATGTATTAGTATGTACATTATATTTTCTTTCACTAAAATCTTTTGTATTTTTTATGCCCTCTGACGTCTATTTTGTAATAATTCCTGGTTGAATTCAAACTTACACAATACTCTAAGCATTAAATTAGATTAAAGTTAATGGAATATCACTTATAAACAGTAATTTAAAGATCGGCTAAAAATACGAATAGATCAGTAGTCTTAATGAGTGCCGGTCCTAATTGATCCGGATTTTTGAAGCTCTACTGCAATTAAAATTATTTTAATATATTTAAGGTTAATGACGGATCACAGACAAACTTATGCTACTACAAATATATTTCGATTTTCTATCCAAAAAAAAAGTTAGAAAATAGAAACCTAGAGTGTATTTGCAGGTCTGTGATCTGCCATTAACCTTAAACACATTAAATAATTATTTCTTGAATTTTATAGTCCACTACATTTGGTTGAATCTTATTAATCACTTAAACAATAGTTTATGACTATCTGAACTTTGAATTTAGTAAATTTGTTAAAACTTACTGAGACAGAGCGTTTTCGATCGCTATGTGCCAATCTTCATCAGTGCCCACACAGCGATCGAAAACGTTCTGTCTCAGTAAGTTTTAACAAATTTACTAAATTCAAAGTTCGGATAGTCATAAATTATTGTTTAAACACATTAAATAATTATTAACAGACATTAAATTAAGTTTAAGTAAAATGAGTTTGTCGATGAAGAGAAAGGCTGTGCCATTAATTTAAAAGTAAGTGAATAATTCTACTTATAAATAGATTTATAAAATAAAATGAATTATTTAAAAAGTTGTATATCATATACATCATTTCCTCTCACGCACATACACAGACATTAGATGATAGTGTTCTATATTGAACACTATCTTTAATTCTGAGAAAATAATATACAGGATAAAACCGATTCAATATCATGCATTAAGTTTTCATGATTTCAAAACGTTATTTCAATATTTTGACATATTATTTTAAAATTATATTGGTGTATGCTAAACAAGCAAGTTAAAATTTTCAGACATTTTTTTAATTAAATTTTTTTTAATGTTAGAAAAACATCTTATTTTTTTTATTAAAAGCTGTCAATTAAAAAAATATTTTACTGATCTTGATAAAGAAAAAATTGTATATTATATTATTTATAGGTCTAATTATATATATAATGTTGTTATGAACTACAACTCAACAGGTATTTGACTTTCCAAGTTTATTTCAAATCATTGATGATAGTGACATGGACATTGAAATGCATAATATATTTATTACAAGTATGTGTCACTTTTATGTTTATTTTGTTGTCATTAATAAACGTTTCTTACTACTTGTAAAAATAAAATCTAGTTTGTTAAATGTCATCATATAGTATAAATATAACCTACATTTCTAGAAATATTCTGTTGGTGTATAATCCGTAAAAGTAGAACTGAAGATTTTAAATATAAAAAAATACAACTTAATGGTATACAAAAAATTTGACAAGTTCATATTTCTTATGAAACAAATTAACTATAATTATTTTTAAAAAATTTCTAACAATGTAATATAACGAATTCTTTTCACCCTTATGAATATATTATACTATAAATAAAACTTAATATATGAAGCCATTTCATCTGCCAAATAAATTTTAATTTGTATCTCAACATTACTTGTGAAACAAGCTAGATATTTGTCTAAGAGGTTCTAAAACTGGGTGGGGGGCAATTTGGGGATAATGAAGGCAGATCAGGGGGGCATGAGACCATTTGGAAAATAATAAGGTAAATTCTCATTTAGTTAAAATTTCAATAAACAATTTATTAAAATTTAAAACTAAATTCACCTCAGATTTTTTTTTACATAGGTAATTTTATTGACCATGATGTTTAGAAAATTTAAATGAAATGTATGCTTTTGTAATAGAAATATAAGTTTTCCTCAAATATATAATACAGCCTGAAATAGGTATGCTAGTAAAAAAATGCAAGGTCATCAATTTCACTAACAGATTTGTCTCTTATCAGTTAAAATTTACCTTGCAATTTAAAACTTGAAATGCTATATTATGTTTCTGTGAAAATATGTATAAATAAATAAATTGTTTTCAATGTATATATATATATATATATATATATATATATAATATTTGTTTCTTTTTCGTATGCCCATACCGTTTATTTACGGTGTAAAGTGGAGGGGCTATGGGAAGTTAGTATTTCAAGAGGAGAGGGCGTGGTACCAAAAAGTTTGGGAACCCCTGGTCTAAGCAAACATTGTTTAAAAATAACCGAAAGTAGAAATAAAATGTGGACATATATTTAATGCAATATTCCTCTAATGTCAATAATGTTACATTTTCGAAAAATTAGTAATTACGATGACTGTAACAGTTTGGAATAGTTTTAATAAGTTAATTATTAGTGGTAAATGATTAACTGTTAAAAATCCTTCCTTTCCTTATTAATTAAAAAAAATCTATATAGTATATTTTGTTTATATATACATTTTATATTTGATGGAAGTAAATGAATTTACAGCAAACATTTAAAACTCGTCACAGCCTTAACTTATCTTGGGATTATATGTATGAGAAACAGTTTTATAGAAGAGTATGCTAATATAGAATGAAAAAAATCTAATATTAAAATTTCGAATTCTGGTTATTGTTCATGACAAGTTGGTTGTTAATCACTTATTACACTTCGAAATTACTTACGACCAGACATTCTGCTAGCTATAAGTTGTTGAATTGTTAACTTACACTTGGAGGAAATGTTTTTGTCTTACAAGGCTGAAGAAGTCAAAAGACAAAAACATTTCCTCCAAGTGTAATATAACAACTTATAGTTAGCAAAATGTCAAGTCGCAAGTAATTTCAAAGTGTAATAAGGAATTAGATTTTTTTTTTCTCTTCTGCTATAAAATGTTTTGCTTAGCTTCTGTATCTGCACGGTTCTACGTAAATAATGAATAAATTAAAACAAATTAAACAAACAATAATTTTAAAATGCAGCAATTTTTTAAAAACATAAAACAGTATAACTAGTTAGTAAAGTAATTATGTGTAACATTTGTTAAATTCTTGCCTAAATGAGAGTTCATAAATAATGATTTAAACAAAATTATGTGCTAAAATTTTATGGCTAAGTAAAATTACTTTGTCCTGGAAATAGATTTACTTGAAATCAATTACAAATATTTTGGTCTTGAAAACTACCTTGAAATACAGAAAATTCATTCTGTCCCATAACTCGATTTTAAATTTCTTTCTAAAACAGAATGACCTGAATTTTCTCAAGCTTCAACTTTTAAAATTTGATTCCTGCTCAGAAGTGTTAAATCTTATAACTGGTACTTACATATCTACCTGTTCACAGTATAAAACCTACTATTTCTAGTTAGTTTATGAAATTGTACTAAATCTCTGTTTTTCCTCAATACTTTATAATATATATTTATTTTAATCAAAGTGTCTATTTGTTGGTAACTCAATTTGAATATTTACTTAAAACAAGTTAATATTTTACATATCTATCCACATTTAATAATAAATGCGAATTGTAAGTATATTTTTCACAGTTTGATTAAAATAAACAAAATCATTAAAACATTTTTAAAACGCTTAGCATAGTAACTAAGGCGAATCTTAAAAGTGATTATGTTGTACAAGTACACCAAAGTTCATAGAGTACTTTTTTCAACAAGTTCTCTTAGACAGCCCAGATGGGACTCCGACGGTCAAACCATTCCCGAAGAATATTTTATTTCTCTGTTCATTGCCCACCTACTGTTCTGATAACCATAATGTCGATATTCACTATACTGCTGATAATAGCTGACATTTTGGTGATGATGATGTGGAGTAAAATGGTTAGGATGATAGTAAGGATGGTTCCTCCAGTTTTGATTGTGGTTATAATAATAGTCAGGATAGCAGTCATGATAGTTTCGCATTGGATCTTGAGGAGGGTTGTAGTATGGAGGATAGTACTGGTTGTAGTTGGGTCGTTCATAGTAGCCAGAGTCTTGCTGCCACTGTGGTTGATAAGGCACCTCTGGGTACAAACTTTGTGACCTAGCTTCTTCATGATATGGATAGTAGTTCATCATTCTCTGCTGACTGTTCATTGTATTTTCACATGTCTGATGTACATTTGGATTCCAATCAGGCCACATTTCTTTCTTTGGCACTAAATTTCCGACCATTAGGGATGAATCTTGCCACTTTTCAATATCTGCACGAGCTTTAGATTTTCTTCCACCTCGAGAAGCTCGCGTCCTTTTCACTGGTGGCGGAGGAGGTGGTGTTAGATTCATCTTTGCTACATTTTCCTGTTGAACAGCAGCTTCGAAAAACCCATCTGGTTGAGAAAAACGACCAATTTCAGTTGAACCAAATGCTTGATGAAAACCAGGAAGGCGAAGGCTATCCTTTCCATTACTATTTGCATTCATCAAGTCAGGTTCTAATTTCACATTAAACCTATTTTGTTCTTCTGATTCAATTTTTTTGTTTATTACTAGCTCTGGAACTTGTTGGTTATGATTCTGTAACAATAATAATCTCTTTTAATGATAAAATATTTAAAAGAAGACTAATATTAAAAGTGTATAGAAATTCTAAATTAAAAAACTTTGTTATTAAAAAAACATTTATATTGTTATTTCATAGGTTTCAATTTAAAAACAATGGGAATTAGTAAAAAGACAAAAAAATAATGCTCTTGTTTCTCTTCTCTATATATATAAGTACAGTAAACTCCCGATTATCCGTGGAATAGGGTGGCCCAGCAACGCCGGATAATGAATTCCCCGGATAATCCGCTATGAACAAAGAATACGCAAAACGATCGATAATCGAGTATTATACCATAAGTTACACAAATAATGACTCCGGCTAATGCAATTCACAAATAATCTTCAGAGGACAAAATAAATACAGAAAATAATTTAAAATGTCGATGTATTTGACGGATTATAACATGTACATTTATATGTCTAACTATTTTTAATACGTTCATAAGTATATGTCAAAAGTAAGTATGTATGTACATATGTAATTTCCTTTGCACATAATACTTTTACTTTTTAATAAAAAAATCTGTCACTTTCGTCTGTTTTTTTGTGAGCATTGATTTAGCTTTAATGTGTGATCTAAGTTTCTTGAGAACCATTTTGTTACATAGTGTCTACTTGTGTCACGTGTGTCACAAAGCCATAAAGATCGGTAATGTATATGACCGACATGAATGATGCATATGTCACGTCCTAGACTATTTATAGCCAAGATTAGCTGACATTTGTTTACAATCTTATGATACACATTAGGTTTTCGGGCGTCCAAGCATTTTGTCATTGTGTCTTATATACAGTAGTCTGCTCGCCCCTTTTATTTCGCTGGCCCGTGCTTCCTTTCAATGTAAAAATTAGTACATACATATTTACATATCTATTCCCTTCATCTTAATTTCTATTAAGCCTTATATGTATTTACGTCGTAATTCACAGTTTGGAAATTTAAACACATGAATCTAATTGGAATAAAAATTGGATAGTATTTGTAAAACAATACAGACCTCGGATAATCTGCAAATCGGTTAATCCGCCCACGGATAATCGGGAGTTTACTGTATATTTATTGCACATTAATTTATTTTTAAATTCTATTTCTTAAAAAAGCTAAGGAAATGAACTTGATAATTTCACGCCTTATAAATAAACTTAATATTAATAAAAATTAATTAATATTGATGTTGTAGGTGATGTGAAGGACATTAAAATGAATATCCTGAGTATAATGTCCATCTTTTCTAGCATGCAATTTCAGTAGTTGACACTTTCCATAGTACAAATTGAACTAGTTATTTCAATTGAGAAAATACTGTCAGATATATATAGAATACAATAAATTTAATGTAAAATTTGTTAAATTTGAATAAAATTAAACAACCATAAAAATATTACAGTTGTGGCAATAAATGGGTATTTTATTTTTAAAATTTGTATAAGGTTTAGCATTTTTATGATGTCTAATCTATAATTGATTTATGAATTTTGCAGTTTTGTGTTGTACGTCTTAAGGTTTTTTCACAATTATTTTTTAACATTTGGGTAAATACATAACTTTAAAAAACTTATGAAATTGTAAGAGAAAATTTATTGTCAAGTTTAAAATTAATTTTTCTCAAGGTGGTTAAACAGCAATCATTGTAAAACCCCTTTCAAGATTAGTTCACAAGAGCTAGGCATAGGTGAAGTTGCAGTCATATTTGTATACTGCCCTAGAATGATGAAAAATCTTTTTAGCTAGTTTGAGGCAAGAACTGCTGAATTGAACTTCTCAGGATGAGATAGTATTAGAAAACTACAAAAGTCAGAATCCAAATAAAATTAAAATCAGTCATTTGTGTATCAGTATTTGTGTATAAGTGTTGGTCATGATTGCGGTTTACAATAATAATTGTGTGACAATCAGTGATAAGTTAAAAACTACATACCATGTGTGTATTACAGCCCTAAAGGGGATAGACAATTAGCAGTCAAAAATTATTGTTTAAGTGAAATATATTAATTCACTCATATATCAACTATGTTTATTTTTAATATGAAAATCAGTCTTTTTAACCAACCCAAGAATATCCAAAACCAAGAAAAGCAAATTATGAATAATCATATTTAAAGCCATGCATATAGTTTTTATTTCATAAAAGGATATTTGCAATGAATTTAATACACAAATTATATCACTTTTAATACTTGAAATAAATGTCTTTAACGAAATGTCAAGAAAGACTAGATGTTTAGTACTCATAATATTAATTTTATTTTTAATAACAAGGCAACATATTTATATCCTTATAATTTTGCTTAATGTAAGAAGATGTTTTATTTATATTTTAATTATAAATGGCGCTGTGAGGATAACTTCTCATTCAATGAACTTAAATAAAAAGAGTTTATTGATTTGCCCGCAAAGTTTTAAAGAAAGAATCTTGTAAATGTTTTGAAAAAAAGGAGAGTACAGCGGTAAAGAACATTATCAAGGGAGTAAAATCAAGTAGCTTTCAGGCTAAGGATAAAAATTGTTATTTATAAAACTCAACATTTATCAAAAATTATTCAATTAATATAACTTCAAAATTTCTAAAAGTGTATAATATAGCTTTAAACGGTAAAATTATATAAACAGTTTTTAAAAATAACTAACATTTAAAGCTATTACGTTTAAAAGAATATTTACCTTTGAGAAACTTGGGAATCTTGTATTTCTGACCATATAATGAAAACAAAACTTCATTTTTCTTATATATAGTCTTTGAAGAATATTTATTCAACTGCTTTAGACAAATTTTAAAAAAGAATACTTGAATAGAAATTAAAAAAGAATACTTTACTGAGAAAATATATTTAACTAATAAAAATAGTTTATATAGAATAAGTTTTAGTTAAACTTGTTATAGTTACAGTGGTTTGACACTAGTAGAATAAAATAGAAAAATTTAATATAATAACTTTTTAATAAATTTAACACCACCAACAAATACATTTAAATAATTAGTAAATTCTCACATAAAATCTATATTTCTCATTGTCTAGAGGTTTAACACTTAAAATAACAAACAGTATTATATTTCTTAAATTTACATTATAAAATTATTAAATTTATTAAACTAATTATTGAATAATTGTAATTTGTAATTGAAGTAAATTTTTTTTAAACTTACAGAGACAAAATAATGTCAAGGGGATCTTCGAAGTAAACACTGAAGTAAAATTGGAAACCTTTTGGCTCAAGTTTTACAAAAAATTACTCAAATTACAATTTAAGCAAGTCATTAATGAGAAGTGTAATAACAACTTTAAAGTTTTACTGATTGACAAAAATAACATTTTATTACAATGGACATTAAAATCTACCGGATAAATATATTCATGACACTAAACATCTAAATTATCATTTTTATACTTCTTTTAAACATATATTATACATGGGATGTTTAAACACACCTTTTAGACTAGGGTAGTACCTAATTTATATTATACTTTTACCAGAGAACATTTTTATCTTTATAGTACTTTAATGAATTGCTTAAACCTAAAAATTACAACACAATTAAAAGTAAATTATTTCATTACAAAAATTACCAAATTGCAGGTTACATTACTAGCTCACCAGCCTGTTATTTTTATTCATACAGCTGGCTCAGAATTATTTACATGCACCAGATTTTTATTACAGTTTATTGGCAAATTATTTAAATACAAGATGTAATAGCTTTCAAAAAAAAAGTTAAACAATAAATATCATATGCAATTGGTACAACTGTCCCAATGACAGTGTGGGTAATAGATTACTGACAAAATGAATTCTCAAGGTTACTGGAAAAAAGCTTCTTACTGCCTTTGTCATTTTAAGCAGACAAAAAAAGGAAAACTTGGTTGTTTCTGAGTTCAGTCAGAGTTTCTAAGTTCTTTAGTGTTAACCCGGCAGAACTGACTCAAATTTGAAAACGTGATAACTGACTCACGATCATTTAGACCAGGTTTAATAAAAAACGGCTGTGTTTTGTAGAAAAATGTTTTTATTCCTATCAAAACTCCAGAAAAGTATTTCTATATAGTTATTTGATTATTTTATGCAGGATATATGTGCAAAAAAATATTTATGTAACATACAAAAAAATAATTGTATAAATCACAGTATTGTTAAATCTCTTGTCATTACGCTATAAACAAAAGTTGAGTAGGTATACTAAAAATGTTTTAAAATTAAGTTTGTGCCTTAAAAATATTATATTGATTTGAAATATAAATATATAATTGAATATAGATGCAAGGTATATATATATATAAAACATTACAGTTAGCCTATTTCTAAAAACTACAAATATTTTTGTTCAACTAAATACATTAAAAATTAGATTTTCATGAAATATAATATAAATTTATAAAAAAAGTAAACAAGATCTTTGTAAAACATCTGTGTACTGTTTGTCACCTCCTTTATGGTCCTGTAATATCTTATTCACCATCACTGATGTCCATATCTTCTTCGAAGCAGTCAACACATTGAGATACTGTGTGCTCCTTACATACAAATCCTTGACACAGGTTACATCTTGTTTTGGTTTTGCAATTTTTCTGCCAGCCACATTTGAAGCATCTGCCTTCCATCACACCATCTACAGAAGCAGCAAATCTTGCCTGTGGCCTTCCTAAACCGAGAAGCCGATAAATCAACTCTTGTGAGTATAGGTGTACCTTTGATGGAGATTCTTGTCGTCATATAGTCTCGGCATAACTCCAATCCCAGGCTCTTTAGAAATGATCTCCTATCAATTGATTGTCTGCTGTTAGCTTTCAAAATGATGTATGGATTCAGTGCGGTGATGTTTAGTAATACATAAAAGACGGTCATAGAAGAATACTTAGTATTCACTATTCACAAGTTACGAATTTCAATAACACGATAAACTGACTCACTGTCGAAAACACCAGCAATTCTAAAACACACTTACTGACTCACTGTCGAAAGCACCAGTCCTCTACGGAATCGTTCACTGCACTGAACATAGCGGTAGGAGAATAACGGGAAGTGAATCATGCTGTTCCTGGAAAAAGGCGCATGAGGTACAGTCATGGCCAACACTGAGAACATCCAAAAACGATAATTTTCATTGGAAAACTACTAACCCGGTCTTTTTGACAGGCAAGTCAGTCCTCGCGGGTTAAGAGTTCAGACATAGATATTTATAAAAACACAACAGACTTTTCCATCTAATACTTTAGTCTATCTAACTTTAGCAAATTGTCTCAGCAAACTAAACATAATTCTGAATCGTTATAAATTAATAGCCTGGAGAATATTAAGCTGGGGAATACCCCTTATGAATACACCTTAGAAAGACTTATGATGAAACTATGTATTTCTTCTTTGACTTTACACAAAATTTTCTAGACTTCTGGCAAACCTATAATTATGTACCATTAGGAGTTGATATTTTTACACTGCACTAACAATACTGTTGTCACATGACTGGAAATGCCAAAGAAACAGGCAACCATTTGTTTCGATGTGTTTCTTCCAGAAACAACATTTGTTGGATTTGGCTAGTCTTAAAAGACCCACACAGTCAATTGTATTTTGTTTTAGACTGATATGTGCAGATCCATGATTAGTTACTTGTGTGATGTTATACACAGTTCTGGATGCACACTGAAGAAATTTTTTTAACATTCACTTGCACCAATCAACATATACCTTTTTTCAAGCGTTTGTCAGACTGTGCCAGATCCTACAAGAATAAACCATATTGGCAAAATTTTCATACAATATCTTATTGATGCTTGACATATTAATGCACAAACATGTCACAATCTTATGATTATCACATGATGATCGTGTTTTATCAGTTCATGTGCAGCATTGATGTTTTATAGCATAACCGATCTTGTACGACCTTCACTAGATTTGTCCTACAGTGAACATCAGGCACAGATGAATTTTTTATTAAACTGTAGAATGGTGATTTTTTGCTATGTTCATTGTTAATGAATGAAGTTCTACTGTAAATTCTCGCTGTATTAGAAATTGTAGAAAATATTCACATAAAAATGTTTACAAATTATTTCCATTGTTTACATGAGGATAACTTCACAAGTAATTAAAAACCACTCTAAAAGCATTCATAAGAAAAAATGTTTAAAATTCAGATACATCAATATTATGAAGTTTTCGATGGAAACATCGCCTGTCAAGAATCAGTGATACCAAGGTCAGAAATATAAGTAGCAGTCCTTACATTATTATACTATGCAAACCAGTTAAATAAAAGTGAGTAGAAGTTAAAGTTATAGAAATCAAATACTATAACAAGAAGAAGAAGGGCCTGATTTTCTTGGCTTACTAATATTTTTGATGTGAATAATACAATATGGCAAAGAGTAGAATGGAAAACCAAGTAAACAGTAGCAGCAATAATTAACATGTTTGTTGTTGCATTGATTCTGAGTCCTTCTGTAGTAAACTGTAGCGTAGTTCCTGAGGCAGTCAAGGAATAGTCAAAATATTTCATGTCATTGTGTTCTGAAGCATATTGGGGGAGGTTTACATTTTCTTTGGTTATTTCTGCCGAGTGTTTTGACAGCATGGTTCTACATTATCAATATTTGTTTATAATCTGCCTTTTGGTAAAGTTGTACACTAGCTTTATTTGAAAATTATAGCCTGCTATAACCATCCAAAAAAGAGGTGTCAAAAAAAATATTTACCAATATAACACATAATAGCTTTATGATGGGAGTTTTTCAGGTTGTGGAAAAAAAATATTTATCTGTGTCCTTCAAATGTTTATAATTAATTCAAACAATATGTTTTATGCACAATCAACTGTGAATAAGCAATGAAAACGAATCTACAAAAAATTTACAAATTCTATAATAGATTTTACCTCTTGATGTATGTTTTTAAGCTTTGACATGTGTTGCCTTGCCCACCTACATACACTCCATCAAAAATAATAAAAAACAACTAATATTATGTGATTCCATCTTCACTTGAACTATTAGTTTTTTTCAGTAAAAATGCTTGAAGATATATTAGTATGTTAGAGTTGTCTATTTTAACACTTATCATTAAAAAAAGTTAGTCATACTATTATAAGCTCAATTATTTTTAGCAAATATAACTGTGTTTTTCGACAATGTCAAAAATAATTTTTGTTTCTGCTGCTATTAATGTAAATTCAAAAAAACATTCTTTGAGTGTCCATTTTATCCAGAAAAACTAGGACATACTAGTGTTCAATATTTTTACTTCTACCATTCGAATTTAAAAAAATACATATCAAAGTTGTAAATATGTTAATAAACATAATTTTTCTAGTTTTGACATATTTTACACATAATTTTGAAGTTTTTTGATAATCTTGTGTGATTATGCATGCTAATTTATTTTCTCTGTTCCTTACAAATGAATCACAGTGAATGTTATTTTATAGACAATTTGATTTAGTACAGTAACTGTTAATACTTTATAAAAATAGTATTTAAAAAAAAAATTAGCATTTTAAATGAGACTTATAAGGGTTCATAACATTTTTTTTTGGTAAGGTCGTATTACCTGTAGTATGTATGGCTAATGGCATTGTAAAATAATTGTGGTTGCCTATTATTAGGTCTTAAAATTATATTAGCTTTGTTGGAAATAATATTATAAATATCTCCTTTTCCAAATAATATAATTATTATGTGTTCACAAAATATGATTATATTTGAGTATCTTAAACGTGTAATTAAATAGTCACTCTAAATAAAAGAAAAGTTTCATTGAACGAATGCAAGCTGGTTGAATATTGAGTTGAAAGTTTATTTATTTATTGAGATGTTTCGGCAACTGATTTGTTGCCCTTATCAAGCCTGTAGTGTTATAAAACACAAATTCCTTACATTTAATGTTTAAGTGAACAATTTGAGAAAGCAATACATCAAACCTCCTACATTTTTCCAAGAACTTTCTATGAGCTGTAGCTCTGCTGTTTTTTCTGCATTGGAAAAAAAGTGACATTACATAACTATATTGGTTCGTAATTTTTATGAAATTAAAATTTACCTGTATAACTCTTTTATGAACAAAAATACATTTTATGTTAAAATACCATACACTGTAAAAGCTTCATCCTTTTAAAATTGCTTAGTTCTGAGTAATTTAGTAAATCTATGTTACCTCTGACATGTGAACAGAAGGTTGAGGAGGTTCGTTATTAATGCTTAGGTTGTGTTCTACTTTTGGTTCAAGAGGAAGACAAATAGCAGCTGCTGCAGTTTCAGCTTCGGAAGGTTGATGATTTCCATTGAGAAGAAGAGGGTCTGTCTGGGGTTGATGAATAGTATGTTGATATGGGGATTCTGAAATGTATGTATTAAAATATAATATAGAAATTGCTTGTTGTAACATCTTGAGTTCACTGATTAAACTATTCAAGAGCTTACTTGCTGGCGCATTTCGAAACAATCGTTCATTTTAGGAATGAGTAGAGGCTTAGTTTCGTAAAAGGAACGATTGCTTCACAACGAGTCAGCAAGTAAGCTCTTAAGTATTCACTTAGTTACACATTATTTAATTGATATATATAGGAAACATACAAATAATGATAGATATATCCCGGTAGATTCTAACCATTGCAAATCCCATAAATTAGCAGCTTTTAACACTATGGTTAATAGATTAATTACTATTCCATTGCATAAAAATAGATTTAAATGTGAGTTGGCCAGAATTAAAGAGATCGCTAAATTTAATGAATATGATCCTAAAATAATAGATAATATATTGAGGAAACAAAAATTAAAAAAGTTTAGAAACGATTCTACTACCTTAATAACACAAAAAGAAAATGTTAAAAATAAATTCATTAGCCTACCATTTGATATGGATTTAACAAAAGGTCTAGATAAAGTTTTTAAACAGGTAAATTTAAAAGTAGCTTACAAAAGCTTAAATAGCTTAAAAAATGTATTAGGTAACCCTAAAGATAAAATTAAGATGATAGATAAATCTGGGATTTATAAAATAAATTGTAATTCATGTAGTAAAATTTATATTGGCCAAACGAAAAGGAAATTATTAACCAGATTTAATGAACATATTAGCCATATAAAATTTCAAAGACCTGAAAAATCTAGTGTTGCAGAACATATTCCAAACACTAAACACACTTTAGAATTAAATGATCTTAAATTATTGAAAAATGTTAATTCAAAAGGTCTTTTGAATAGTTTTGAAAGTTTGTACATTCACAAATATGACGAAAATAATTTATTAAATTGTGATAAAAGGCCTATCCCTAAATCTCAGTTATATTCATTAATTAGGAGATAGTTATAACTTTGTTAATAAGGAATATTATTGTTTTTTAGTAAAATTGAAATAGTTGTAACGGTAACTCTTCACCACGAGAGGGGGAAGACCGGACCAAGTTGTAGAGGGGGTATTTACTGCAACGTGATTGGTCGTACTAGTTTTTTAAATAAGGGGCGTGGCGAAGTAGTTGCCGGTTTAAGCCTATATATTTGTTGTATTATGTTGTTTAAAGTTAGTTGTATTTTTTAAATACCTCTGAAGATGATTGCTGGGCAATCGAAATGTACATAAGGTTTAAATAAAATGTTATTTGTGGTTTAGAGGTTTTATTTATTTAAAAATAAATTACATCTAGTTAATGGTCAACATTAAGTAAGTGTTGAAGAAATTACAGCAAATTATACCAAAAAGGTTTTTTGTTTTTGTTGATGATTTAAGTGGATAACCAAATTTCTTTGTTTATATACAGTGGTATATTTATATATGTTATATATATCTTACGTGGTATTTCACAGTTTCATTTATATATTTCAATTTGTTTCAATTAATCGAAACATTGCTAGATATCATTTCTATCTTTTAGCAAAAAGAAACACCTTGTGGTACATGGTTGAGCTACAGGTGGTTTTAGCTAAGCATTCTAATTTTAAAACAAATAAAAGACATACAAGACTCACACATTAATCTTTTATTGACTCATATGCGTTTCAATGACAAAGTCATTATATATATATATATATATATATATATATATATATATATATATATATATATATATGTATTACACTTTTGCTGTTACTTGCGACCAGACTTTTTGTTAACTAAAAGTTAATAAATTGTTAACGTACACTTGGAGGAATCGTTTTTGTCTTACGACTTCTTCAGCCTCCTTGTAGTCATAAGATGAAAACGTTTCCTCCAAGTGTAAGTTAAAAATTTAACAACTTTTAGTTAACAAAAAGTCTGGTCGCAAGTAATAGCAAAAGTGTAATAAGAATTAACAACCAGCTCGTCATGAACAGCAACAAGATTTCGATATATATATATATATATATATATATATATATATATATATATATATATATATATATATATATATATATTATATATTAAATATGGTGATATATTTTCTTGTAATATAGTTAATAAAATAAAATATTTCAAAAACAAGAATACTTTTAATGAATATATTTATTCAAAGCTTTTTGCCGATAAAATAGTACCAGCATCTTCAGGAAAATAATTATCTATTCCTGAGAATATTTCAGGAATAGATAATTATTTTCCTGAAGATGCTGGTACTATTTTATCGGCGAAAAGCTTTGAATAAATATATTCATTAAAAGTATTCTTGTTTTTGAAATATTTTATTTTATTAATTATATATATATATATATATATATATATATATATATATATATATATATATATATATATATATATATATATATATATATACTGTGTTTGCTTATTAAATATACTTTTTGTTTTATAAAATTCTTTATTATATTTGCTAATTTCATATTGTTCTAATGTGTTGATATAAATAGTATTGATATATATATATATATATATATATATATATATATATATATATATATATATATATATGTTTATTTGTTGATATAGATTATTATTTTCAATAAAGTAATTTTTTTTTAATGTTACTTTTGGTTTAAATAATAATGATTAGTTAATATAATTGTTGAAATTTCACCTATCTCTATAGACAATTATATCCATGAGTAAATAATAAAGTTGGTTGTTGTAATTATCTTAATTTCTGTGATTAAATCATGAGCAATTATTAAAAGAATTATGTGAAAACTGTTATCTTATAGTGCTGACTCATTTCGAAACCTTTGTTTCATTGATAAACCCTAAGCCAACCATTAAAAATGAAACGACGTTCTTGAAATGAGTCTCCGTAGGTAGTTGAAGGTAATCACTTCGTTCTTTAAATAGTTGCTTA
>JBAIZL010000001.1:277518424-277530924 GCA_036971475.1 Prosapia bicincta | reverse complement strand
CATTTCAAAATGTAACTATTTAACAGCATAAAAATTTTTTTAGTGTATTAAATTTGTTTTAGCTCAAGGTGTTTAAGATGTTACTAATTGTAGTAACTATTAATTTTAGAGGACAACTGATAAAACTTATGAAATCAATTAATATGGCTTTAATCATTCATATGTAAAAAACAAAGTTTATCCAATAATTATCCTTAACCTCATAACTATTCATTTTCAAGCTTCTCAATAAAAGTGTGCCAGGTTCAAGGGGCTATTAGGAAGAGCAAGGCAGATTCCAGGGATGGTCATTGTACACTGCTCCAAAATGACACTGGAGGTGAATGCTATTTGGTCCCAGCTTAACAGGTGGTTCTGCTCGCAGCTATGACTGATTTTGAGTTAAAATCATGCAGCAATCTCCTGTCTTTTAATATTCCTGGAGATTGATTCCATAGTTAATCCTCTGTATTGTGGAATTCAGCTCCAAATTGTATTTTTTTGTTTTTAGTGAAACCATCAATGGTATGAGCAGGTTGCCATGTAAAGGGGATCTGAAGTTGGTCCAATTCATCTTTCAATTTTGTTAGTTCATTGGCATTCCCTTCCCTCAGGGTGACTGAGGAACTAGGGATGGTGGATTCAGTGACTTTAACGGATCAGTGATTTTAGTGACAGAGCCAGGTTTATATCAGGGACTTTTACCTGTGGCTTTAGTACCGATGACAAGGGATACTGACACTGCTCTGTATGTGCCAATAACAGGCAGGCATACCACACTCGTGAATCAATTCCACACTTCACTTTTTTTTGTGGAAGGCTCATTTTATCTACAAGTAAACTTCTATGAAATTAAGAACCAACTACCAAGTGTGAAATATCATCTACTGTACACAGCACGGTCACTGTTGCGAAACCTGACACAAATCCTCCACTCACACATGACATAAATGAGTAGAGCCAGTGACAACGACAAATCAACCAATGACAGCCGCAGTAAAATATAACTTTCTAGACAAAGACGGTAGAGTTTTGCCCACTCACAACAGAAATAATCTTGGATCAATACATCTGGTGTCTTCCATATTTTGTCACTGGTACCATCAGCGACAAATGAATATCAGTGACAATTCACCGTGTCATTGTCAAACCATCCCTATAAGGAACCATGTAATAACATATTATAATCACTTATGTTGAGACCAGAATGTAATTTGTCACCTTACAAAGGAAACACCAGATGTCTGCAGGACACCAGTTGTTCCATACTTTCACACCACTATTGATCAAAACTGCTGGAATTGATTCCTATATCTTTCTTGCCTTTAACAAAATTTCTTGACTATCCTACCTTGCTTTTCTGGATTCCAGAAGGTAAGAGCTGTAGGTATTGATGTACATGCACTAATTTAAAGTAAGAATGATTTCCTAAACACATCCCTTCAAATTCAAGTGGTTTAATATATATAGTTTGGTTAAGATCTTTTAATCAATATTAGGACAGGGCTACTACCAAGGTTACATAGTCTTAGAGGGGGGAGCTAGTACTTATCTCACTGTTTAAGAATGCACTGGGGTATAAACTTGATCTTAGAATTATCTGTTAGTGGCTATTCCAAAATATTTGAACTATGTTGCTCTCCCCTAAAATTTATAATATTTTTTGTCTTTATGACTCTACGGCTTCACTTCAGATTGAAGCTGTAAAGCCATGACAGAAGGGGATTTAATCTTGCCTGTAATAGTTCTGAAAGCATTATTTCATACAGTGTTGGGTTTGATTAGGTTGTATTTGTTAACAGATTTGAAAACCTCACAATCATACTAAAGCCTACACTCTCTGACCTATGACCTAAAGCAGATCTACATCCAATCCATGTCCTGTTGATTGAGTCATACATAAGATTTTAAGCAGCCTTTAACATGCCCTGGGCAACAGTCTTCTTCATGACAGTAAGCCTAATGAAGATATAAACTGTTTCATTTGTGGCAATTTTGCTGCTGTTTTATTATGATCCTGCCAGGTTAGTTTATTACCAAAAGTAACGTCCGGGTAATTTGAGGTGTATGCTTGTTGAAGGGTACCCTTGGTCTTTTTTTCTATTGCTCAGAACTTATTACATATGCTAGAGAATATAGTAACTCTCCTCTATATGAGGCAAGACTGGGTACCTATTTTCTAATTTATTGAGGTTAGCCTATTGGCCAAAGTATATTGTAGTTGAGTTCAGAACAATTTTGAGAGCCATAATGCCACTGCTAGTCACCCAATTGAAAGTATCAGTAAAGAACTTCCTAATTATTATTGAGTACCAAGACCTGTAATATTGTCTTATAAAAATGCATTATTGATGTAAAAGTTCCTTTTTATTAACTTTACACTTTAGGTTTAAGTGGACATGCTAAAAGGCTGAGTGTTAAGTAATGGATTGTTGAAATTATACTTTGTTATACTAAAGTCAATATGAAAAAGTTACATTGGGTAAAGAGTTTATTACATGGCATGAGTTTGTGATTTGCAGAAGACAATAAAGGTTCAGCAGCCTGTCGACACATTCCAGGGGAAACTTTGGAATTTTAGCAACATATTTTGAAATAAAGAACCATGTGAATATTAAGAAAATTTAAAGAAACGTCGTGTGTTTTAAAAAAATATTCTGCCTACAACTATCAAAGTAGGCAAACACGTTCAAAAATCCATTAAGGCTACAGAGACAGAAGACAAAAATTTATACATAATCTTGAACATCGCTGATAATGTGAACAAAGTACAGACTTTTGCAAATTTTCCTTCAAGGAAGAAAGAGGGATTGAAGGAAATGGGTCTAATGAAAGATGACTTGTAAATGGATACAATGCATATCTAGGTGCTGTGTTATGTTGGGGATTGACAGCTTTATGGATATTAGAGAAGAAATCAGCGTGAGGTAGGGATGACTCTCGGTGGAATAAGGTGAAGATACTTTTAGGGTGTTCAAAGGGGGAATGAAGGGATAATAATAAAGGAATGATGCCAAGCAGACAATTCAAGTAGCATATGTGCGATTGAATTCCTAATATATGTAAATTATTTTGGCTACATGGAAATTAATTAATACCAGCAGAAATGGTAGCCAAGAGATCTATAATTCAATAAACGGAAACAAATTGCATATCAGGAGCTCATAATTATTCAGCAGTGGTAAGCAATAATACATTTACTTGTCAAGTATTTTATTCACTTTTAGATGCAATGAATACCATGTGAGAAGGGTATCAAGATACAATGGATACCATGCTGTAAGGGTATGTAGATGCTAACCATTTTTACTGGTAGAAAGTTTAATAACAAAGGATGTTTACAGTACAAAGCTCCAAATAGTGGGGCCACCTCATATTCATTTAGCTTTTTTTTGGTAAGTAAAATGAGGTGTGTCCTCAGTACACTTCTATGTCCTCAGTACACCACTATATGGTGAATTTTCATAGGCAAAGAAGTAATGGAGATATGTTATAGTGGTAAGAATCACTTAGTTGAGAACAGAAAGTCTATTAATGAAATTAAAAGAGGGGAACTTAATAAAAGATTTAACAAATAACATTCTTTGGAAACATCCAACATGAATATGAGCATAGATAAGCATGGGAGAGGAACTGATTCTACTGTTTTTTCCCACAGTATTATAGAGCTTTGAGTTTCAATAAGTTGTTAAAATTGTAAAATGTTAAGTTAGTTACCTTTATTTTGTTCTTGGAAGATATGCCACTACTTGGCAATGTGTCTTAAAATTCCAAGCAAATATTACAAAAAGTTTTTAATATAACTTTTCAATTAATGTCTGAAATAATGTAAAAGCTACTACGAATCTGGACTCTATATAGAGAAAGTTTTAACGGCAGTGGAAATATAAATAATATTCGAGCTGGCTTGTGAGTTGAGGTTATAAAAACAATAAATTTACACAACTCACAATTATAAAACTTCAATTAACTTTAAGTTAAAGTTAAATGTTTGTAGTAGCTTCACTAATGATGATGATGACATGTCGTCGACACACGTATGAAATTAAAATTTATAATTGTGAGTTGTGTATATTTATTGCGTTTATAGTTGAAAATTGTAATTGGAAATAACATTGTAGTAGTTGCTATTAAAGGCACCCAATTAGTTAATTTCAAAGGAAAATACAAGCATTATATTATTGAAATTCATTTTTCTTTAGTGTGTTGATTTTATGTAAACACACTCCGCTTATACTTTCTTTACGTACACCTGTAGAAATGGTATAATGTATTTTTAATAAAAAATATTGTTAGTATATATTTATTTATTTTTTAATTGCTTATTTCTAGAATGTGCGGATAGGTCATAGAATTCAGATATACACAAAGGTAAAATCAAGATTTGAAACAACCTAGATTTTAAGTTAAATATTATTTAAAAATTATAATTTAGTAATTGTGTTATTTATTTGATTAATTATTACTATTTAAATAACTAGGATACTGACTTTTTATTAACTTAGATATAAAAGAACAGTTCATAAAAATAATAAATAAACAAAACTAGCTTCATGAAAGATATTTTTTTTTTCACTTCATATTTGTAATAACGTTTTAGCGACATAGTTAATATTTATACAGTTGTGTAGTACTGAATCAGAGTGAAAAACATACAATCTAAAGGCATAGAGAAGAGTGAAAAATAAAGTGTTAGACTACAAGCATGAGTATCTGCGATCAAACAGACAAATATAGATTATTATAAACTAAATTAACTATTGCAACTCATTATTACAAATTTTAAAAAAGTACACGAACATTAATCAAATCAATTATATACAAATACAGATTATATAAAATGTAATGCCTTATCAAAACTGTGACTGTTGTTAAACATTTGCATACTATCTGCTTTGACAATAGAACTGGGAATATTGTTAAACATTTGCATACTATCTGCTTTGACGATAGAACTGGGAATATTGTTAAACATTTGCATAATATCTGCTTTGACGATAGAACTGGGAATATTGTTAAACATTTGCATACTATCTGCTTTGACGATTTAACTGGGAATATTGTTAAACATTTGCATACTATCTGCTTTGACGATATAACTGGGAATATTGTTAAACATTTGCATAATATCTGCTTTGACGATAGAACTGGGAATATTGTTAAACATTTGCATACTATCTGCTTTGACGATAGAACTGGGAATATTGTTAAACATTTGCATACTATCTGCTTTGATGATATAACTGGGAATATTGTTAAACATTTGCATACTATCTGCTTTGACGATATAACTGGGAATATTGTTAAACATTTGCATACTATCTGCTTTGACGATAGAACTGGGAATATTGTTAAACATTTGCATACTATCAGCTTTGACGATATAACTGGGAATATTGTTAAACATTTGCATACTATCTGCTTTGACAATAGAACTGGGAATATTGTTAAACATTTGCATACTATCTGCTTTGACAATAGAACTGGGAATATTGTTAAACATTTGCATGCTATCTGCTTTGACGATATAACTGGGAATATTGTTAAACATTTGCATACTATCTGCTTTGACGGTAGAACTGGGAATATTGTTAAACATTTGCATACTATCTGCTTTGACAATAGAACTGGGAATATTGTTAAACATTTGCATACTATCTGCTTTGACAATAGAACTGGGAATATTGTTAAACATTTGCATACTATCTGCTTTGACGGTAGAACTGGGAATATTGTCCTGGTGAACCCTCTAGGTAGTTCATCTGTCCTATATGTTTAGATTGGATTCTCAACAGAAATGAATACAGTATCAAACATCTCCTGATATTTCTCAAGATTGGATCACACTACACCATCCTATCATACAATACTCTATTTTGTATTCCCTTAAGATACAATACTATAGGTGTTTGGTGTAAAAGTTTTGTCTCGGCTTACTCAGAATAACATTTTTAAAGTATTAACGTAAATTTGATGACTGTAGTATGGATACAGTTTGTAAACATACAGGAGCGGATCTAGAAAAAATATTTTGAGAGGGCTGGTGTGAAGGGAGGAACAGGGTTCCCGCCCGTCCGGAAAATATTTATATTAGATATAGTGTAAACTCTAAGGGTCTTCTATCTGAGGGAAACAGTTATAGGCCTGCTATGTGATATTAGACACGCATTATTTAGCCCCATTTGCTATATATTTACAATGCAAACCGCCTATTTATTACATTGTGGGTGGCCCTATTTATTGTTGTTTATAGTATGGTAATATAGTGATTAATATAGGTTTGTAAACATATTCTGCTTATTATTAAGTAGATTTAAATCGAAGACAAACGCGGACATCGGAAATGGCATTTTACTTTACATTTATAGTGTTATTTTATAGTTTAAAAATTTTCACTTTCCCATATTTTGTGAGGGGCTTGAGCCCCAAAGCCCTCCTTAAATCCGCCACTGTAAACATACATACATCTTTCTAAAATATATTTTTACTTTTTTCATATATAAACCCACACAGAATAGAGTACAATTTTTATACAATCATATTAAAAAATATCGAGCATAATTTCATAGTAAATTTTAAAATTTAAAAATTTCTAGAATAAACAGTAAAAGCTCTTTTATACGGCGCTCTATTATCCGGAACGTTCTATTGACGTGCATATTTTCAAAACAAATCAGTCAATATCCTTCTTTGTTGTTATAGGATGTGTAATCAGAAATACAGTACAAAACAGAGTGAATATGTAGGCTATTTATATATTGTTTTGATTGTCCGCGGCAGTTGCATTCGTAGAAGCTTCGGTTTATCATTTAAGTTGTAGCTTTACACTTTAAGTACTTTAGTAACAATGAGTTAGAAAAAAGTGGTGCGCAAAAACAAAAAATTATATTCCTGACTACCAAAGAGAAAATTAAAATTTTAACACAAGTCGAGGAAATCCAAGTAAAAGAGAAGGCTAGCAACAAAAAATCTTCCAGCTTCAAATCCTTCAAGGCATGTTTCTATAAAAAATGTATGGAGTGGGTACACGCGTATGAAAACACAGACGCATCACAGAATGTAACTGATGAAGATTTTATAAGGGCAATCATAGAAAAAAGATCACATGACAGCTGAAAGGGAATCAACATAATAAAAAATAGTTTAAGAAAGCGTAAACTTTCATGGAGTAATGCTAAGCCGCTTTTACAACGCTGTTAACGTTTGTTGAAGGTGAAAAATGCTACCCGGCTCAGGAAGTTTTGCAAAATTTGTTGGAAAACGGTCATTGCTTGTCAGGCAGTGGGACATCCGTGATTATTTTAAAAGTAATTAAAACCTTATAAAGTCATTAGTCTTTGAATATTTAAGTGTACTGATGAATGTTTTATTTTAATGTTGTATGAACAAAAACAGTTTCTTAGCAGTAAATTTCTTCTCTTTCTTCAATAGTTTTATTATAAATTTTGTGTGTGCGAGCGTGTGATTTTATTAATACGTACGAAATGCAGTAATTGGATAGATACCAATATGGAAGATAAGATTTCAACACTACATTAAATTTCCCTTGATAGGCAGCATAAATTTGTGCACAGTATATAGGCTATATAGGTTAGGTTTTATTATCCGACCCCGAGGGTGCCGGATATTAGAGCTTTTACTATACTCATGATTATTTCACAAAGACCTAATATCTAAAACGCTTTATTACAAACTAAGAAGAAAATAAAATAACTTACACTATAGAATTCATGGGGCAGAGAAATATATGTTTACAATTAAAAAGGTTACAAACAAAAAAATCATAAAAAAATTCAAGCATCAAAATCAATAAAATAAAATTATTATTAACATTAATATATATAAGTTATGATTTATTATTGGAATATTTATAGTTAGTAATGAAATAACTAAAATAATTATAATGAAATAATAATAATAATGATAATAAAATTTTAAAAATATATCTTATGCTTATACATTAAGTATAAAATCATATATTTTATTCTAGGGTATATAAAAAAATTACTTGATTACAAAGTTTTCGGTAGACAGAAATCCTTTCAGGGGCGGGAAAAGAGATTTGGTTTGGATAATTAAAGGAACTGGAAGGCTTATTTCATATTTTAGAGGTATTGTGAGAATTAAATAATATTTTATCCATTCTAACGCTTCAGATTGACAAAATAGTCAATTGAATTTCTTTTTTATTCAAATACATTCCAAATTTAAAGAATACTCATGAAAATTATATTAAGTACAGCTAGGTTGAATTTAAATAATCAAGTAGAAGCTTTTAAGAAAAAGTAGAATAAACAAAACATTTTAAAAGTCAATTTTTCTACTTAGGTGAAAAAAATTATTTTAGTTACCCGGGTACTCTTTATTAAATAGTTACAATTAATATACATTATTAACATTACCTACGCGTTAAAACATCTGTTCTACAACATTACCTATAATATTAAATCAGCTGTTTTACGAAATCATATGTTATCGATTATTTCAATCCAAATGGGACGAAATAGCTAAATTGTACACGTTGCCCTCATTTGTGAAACGTTTTTCCCACATATAAAACTAAAATATGTCCATTCAATTTAATTATTGAATTAATATTTTAAGAAATTATATTAACGCCAAGTGTTCTTCACTAGAAGTTTAGAAAAATGTATTTGAATTTGAGCCACTGAATAAAACGTATTTTATTCACAATTGAAAATTTGAACAATATATATATTAAAATTAATATATATATATATATATATATATATATATATATATATATATATATATATATATATATACTCTCCTTATATATATAAGGAGAATATGAACTAGTAGAAGAAATTCAATGAATAACAACATCTTAGAAAGCTAACTTGAAATTTAAATTTTTCTCAAACTGTTAAGAAATATTAAGTCTAAAAAGAGTTCTTTGAAAATTATTGAAAAAGCTCATCGTTTGTTACAATAATATTCTCATGGCTTAAGTCATAGCTAGTCCGTATAAGCATTCCCTTGAAGATTTATTTCCCAAATATATGGACATCGTCAAAAACAAAACGCACACGTCTTTTACGGTCATTGTCAAATTGTCACAAAATGGTTCAATTAAATAGTTGTTTAGTCGTCTAATACAACTGTATTACAAGATACTAGTCGTTATAAAACCAGTCTAAAATATCCCGAAAGAAAAAACAATTTACAATCCTTGTAAGGGGTTTAACACGCTTGCCGAGCCCTTGGACTTTTTCTTCATTATTGGCGCGTCTTGTCTCCAGAAGTAATCTTTACTTTAGGACAGATTGTTTTTGACTGGTTATATTTCTTAACGCCGCTTTCTCTACAGTGCAGCTGTGTTGTGTTGTAGGATGAGTTGTCAGAGGATCTGGACCTTTAATCTCTATTTATTTATCCGTTAATTTGTTTATCACACTTTGATATTACTTGCGACTAGACTTTTTGTTAACTATAAGTTGTTAAATTGTTAACTTATAATTTGAGGACGTCTTCAGCCTCGTGAACAGCAACAAGATTTCGATATTTAATGATGCCCGGCAAGCAGAAGTACAAAAATTACGGACCACCATTTTGAAGGTTAGGAAAACACAGTTAACAATTTCACAACCTTTAGTTAACAGTCTAGTCGCAAGTAATGTCAAAGTGTAATAAGAAATTAACAACCAGCTCGTGATGAACAACAATATTGCGTCGTTAATTTGTATTTATATATGTTTAGGGTTTTCACTATGTTTAATTTAATTCCGCTAGTATGTTTTCATGTTATTTATGCCAGTTTTAGTATGGTCTGTATAACTTTAAATTACATCTACAACGTAGCGGTAAGAAATATGTGCATGCATTAAGGTGTTATTTATAGGTTGAAATTTCTTTTTAAAGAATTTTTAAAATTTTTCTTCGTTGTAATTATGTGGTAATTTTTTGTAGGTTTCTCAAAATTACACGATTATAAAATTGATTATACATGTAAATAAAGCGCAAAGAATAAATATAATAGAAAACGTTTGGAAATACACAAACTTATTACGTGATAAATAACTGATAGACGAACAAATGAGTTTAAAGCTCACCATAGTAACTGTTGCAACATATGAACAGTTCTAACGTAGTGACAGTAGAATATTCCAGCGTTTTTGTGATGATACTGTGAACAGCAAGAAACTTTAAACTGAAAAAAAGTTCTTCTTTTTGCAGAAACAACTTTATATTACAAAAATTAAAACATTATCTAAATATATATATACATATATATATATATATATATATATATATATATATATATATTTGCTGATACGTATTCCTTCACGGATGGAAAAATATGATGAAATGTTACTATCTGGAGTACATCCGTTCATTCTGCAGTCCATAAATTCGCAGTTCCGACGTTTCGCTAGAATCCCATCCAGCACCGACGAGGTGAACCCAACAACAGATAGTAACATTTCATCATATATATATATATATATATATATATATATATATATATATATATATATATAAATATATATATATATATATATATATATATATATATATATATATATATATATATATATATATTTATATAAATTCGCAATATGTTTTCTTGTGTATTAATAAATCATATATATATGATTTGTATAAAAACATCCTGTTATTTATTTTGTTGCGAATTTTTTGCAGTTTTTACACACTCCTTTATATAGCATGGCGATAGTGTTTCTTCAAGCTGTCGATTAATTCTCAATTCACATTCTAAAGAGGATCAATCTCAGTAGAAGCTGCAGCTAACTGTTTTCCTAAACATTCATTTCACCGACAGATATTAATGTCAACTTCGGCGATACATTTTTTACGATTTCTTCGTCTTCGTTATCCGAAGGTCGGTAATGAGTAGTACTTTTTGAGTAGTAGGCCTAGTAGTGTACAGTATAACGCTTGTTTGGAGAGTAATCAGATTCCTTTGTGATAAGTAGCTACAGTGCAGTACAAAATAAATAAGATGAGAACACGTTATCCTACAACCTGCACAGTAACTATACTGTTTTCCTTGTCGCTTTTTAAAAAATAGGATACATGTTAGTGGAATATCCTGCAATTTTGGCAACCCTGAATAAGCGAAACCGTGAAACCGAACCCGCGAATAGTGAGGTCTTACTGTACTTTAAAGAATAATAATGAAGCGTTATAACTGTTATAACAGATAACCGATATCACGGATATAACTAAGATGTGTTGAGATAAAATAAAAGTCAGGCTAAAAAATTTTGTTGAAAACGTTGCCGTATAGAGTCGAGTATCTGGTAGCAGAATAGGATAAGAAAAAATAAAGGAATATTAGAAAGTATTTAACTGATTCCAGCAATAACATTAACAAGTAACATTTAAAAATTCATGTAAATTGCTACTGAGGTTAAAGAAAAATTTTATTCTAGTTACCATAGAGCACTATTTATGATATTGCGTGGAAACCATGACAACAGTCGAAGGTTTTGTAATGGAGGTTTCGACGACAACCAGAGGGGGGGAAAAGCAAATTTGAGAATATGTTTCTAGGTATTAAAAAGTTGGCGCAGTGACAAGGCGCGATACACTTTGTAAATGAAGATTCTCAGTTCGAATCCGGCTGGACCCAACAAATTTTATAATTTAATTATTGAATAATATTTGAAAAAATTGTGTTAACATAATTTTTCATCCATTATAAGTTGAAAAATGTATTTGAACTTGATTGGATAAATAAAAACATATTTTGTCAATGATTGAAAATTTGTACAAGATATATATATATATATATATATATATATATATATATATATATATATATATAAGGAGAGTGTGAGCTAATAGAAGGAATTGAAAAATAATTGAAAAAGAAAACGAGTGTAGTGAAACTGAGACTAGTGGAGTAAAACGGTTAGTATGTGAACGAACTCCAAAATTATAAAATTTCTGAAATATTGAGTAAGTTACATCTATAACTTTACTTAATTATTGTTATTGATAATGTTTCAATGGTAAATATTCTTAAATATTTTTAAAAAATATAACATTATATTATTCAATAACAATACACGAATTAAATTGTGTGGAATAATTCGGAAATTTTCCAAAAAAGGTAATTATATTATTAAAAAAAACTATATATGCCGACCTATTGCGTCCTAAGCTTGAGCCTATCAACTATGAATTCGTATAAAAAATTGTAATACGAGTTAAAGTTCCAAGATTGAGACTTTTCTGGGCAAAATCGATCTGGCCTAGTTCTGTCCCCCTCCTTCTTCCAGAGAGCTTGGTTAGTAGGTTTCGCGCCTATGTTTGACATAAACAGACTCTGTGTACGACGGCATACTATCGATCATACTAGTTACACTGTCCACGGAGCAACAAAAGATTTTTAAATAAAAACTAATATTTTAAATACTGGTAAATGATAGTTGTAAATGATTGAATAACAATGTGACGCGAAATTTTAAATCACTTTGTAAGCGCTAGTAAAATTTATAACCAAGGAAGCCTGGGTAGCATAACGTGAAACC